>JARFJB010001506.1:1110000-1230000 GCA_036346205.1 Vesta saturnalis
AAGAAATATTAAATAGAAATACTTAGAATATTTTAGGTCTGTGCCTGCCTGGTAGAGTACAGCAGAAAGCAGCTGGTTATCTACAAATATTATGACGTGATTTCGAGTCGGAAATATTTTCAAAGCGATAAGAAAGAGGTGAATGGTTTCTATGTCACTCAGAAAATTGAGAAATTTAAAGAGACAAAGACATGTATTTCTACAATTCTTTATAATATATTCCAGTTATGTTTCGTAACTAGTTGGACTTATTTACACATGGGAAATTGAATACTAAATATTCATTTATAGAATATACTGTCGGAGACGAGTAATTCGTTCACAAATTGGATACGCCGTTCGAGTGGTGCCGATGGGCAGCTACCTGGTGACTTTCTTTAACTCGGGTACGGCATGTGTTTAAACCTTCAGGCACTTTCAGTTTACAGGACTTTAATATGCAGGCTGGCAGGATAACTGAACGTTTTACATGCGTCGTTATTTAACGAATGTTTTAATACAGGATTTATTTTATCCTCTGGATCTATCGCAACTGGCGATTTAGGTCGGGTATAGGTTTAGGACTCCGTTAGGAAGTGAAACTTAAAAATAAATCATTTTAAACTGATAATTACGTTAAGTGAAGAAGTGAATTATTCACTCGTTTTACGTAACGTTTGCAGACTGCCAGCGCAGTTTACGAAGCGGGTAGACCGTAATAAAGGCCTAATTGTGGGCGGCTTGTTATTTCCAATTGGTGGACTTCCTGCACGTGTTTAAGTAGCCGGTGATGGCGTGTTAGTGTGAGTTGTGTAAAATATGTGCTGAATATCGATTAATAGAATATAGGCTACGGCCCGTTACATCGGGAATAAACACCCGACGTGGCGCCGTGTACAAGTGTATGTGTCAGGTAGTGTAATAAAACTTACATGCACGTGAGCCCAGATTTAAGTACCAGTAGGCCCAGGTGAACTCAAGTTGTCAGACGGACGGAGCTGGGTTAACTAAACGGAGAATGGTGATGAAAAGGGCTGGGCCCTCAAAAGGGACCTATAGTGATGAACGCGAAATGAGAGCGTCTTCAGCGCGTCTCGCAGTTTTATTGAAGTCTGCGGAACGCGGGGGCGACTTCTGGCAGTGATGCTAATTCAGAGATTGGTTTTTAGACTAGAGGGGACTCGGACGTAGCAAAATTCTTAACATTTTCGGAATAACGTCGGAAGGGGTAAAGATTCATTATTTGGGATTTCTGAAATTTAAATTGTCTAATTAACAAATAATTAAACATTTTTTGTGAAGGATTCTGGCTCGTTACACTTGTCATTCAATGCTTGTTGCAAGAAGCCATTGAATTGGGGCACTTTATCGATAGTTGTTTTAAACTACGGCGCGGTATGGATTTCTGGGGACTTCTCGTTGCATATTGTCTCATGCGTTCCACACACTCCTCTGATGCGAGTGGTCGTTCCATCTCTAGCTTTTTTTTCGCAATCAGATCTATTTTCTCGGATCTGTTTACACCAATTCTGTATATTGTGTACATGTAGTGGCTTCTTACTATATTCACGCAGAAACGCACGTTGCACTGACATCACTACCTTCAATTCCGCATGCAATGAAACACCGTATTTCTGTGAAACACGACGGACACGGATTCGATATATTATAATTATAAAATTCGGCCTTTCTAAAAATTCCAGCAAAAAATGTGTGGTTACAGTATTGTCAATTCTTACGCTTTAAATCTTGTTAAGATAATGCGTTTATTACAAATTTGTTGGAATATTGTAATGTGCAAAATAGTTGTTTGATGCGTTACAGGATAAACTGTTTATTTGCCAAACAGCAATAGTGGTACGTACGGCGATAATTACTAATTTTTTGTCAACTTAAGTTTAAATTCTAAAATCTTAGGCGCCACCCATCTACAGTCGAGGAATGCAAATATAAGATAAGCCCGAGTGATTGAGAAATTTATGTTACTTTCAATAACGCTATTTAATTAACTTAAGTTTGTCATATTGTGCACTTTTATGAAATATTTCACACAACATTCTAAGATAGAAACAAAATAAATGAAAAAAAAATGCATTTTGTCTTAAATAAAAACAAATAAAACGACATCATGTACAACTTAAGCAAGTGAGTGACACGTGATTGGCGAAGAGAAAACAAATAGAGATTCGACGTCAAAAATATATAGGGTGTGCAATGAAAATATGAAAGATTGGTCAGATCTTTTATTTTTGAATCATCCTGTACAATAGCAAATATGTTAAAACGCTAAAAATACTGCATTTAATTTCACCTTTTCAAAATAATGAAGTGATTATGTGAAAACATTTTTTGATTAACGACCTCTTAGAATTAATATGGAAAAGTGGTCCAACTGCTTAACGTTCATTGTTCTTTCATTCATTGCTAAACTGAAAACCACATTCTCAAGAAGTGTCGAATTGAACTCTTCCAAAATTATGGTTTGTTTATTTATCGCCAAACATATATCAAACTCATTGCAATAATACTAATAGCAATTTTTTTTAATGTGTGCAATAAATATATTTTAAGTTGCTCGTTATGATTAAAACATATAGTGACCTTTACGACCGAACACCGTTTGGGGTTGGCAATCTATTAATAATTAGGCCATTGCTATCAAAGTGATCCTAATGACCAACTACTGTATTTGGCCGTTGTAGTCATTGGGTGTTGTGGTATAGATCAGATCACAAATTTCATATACATTTTGTTGAAAATTCTTCCAATTCTATAAATGTGTACCTATGTAATGAACGAAATGGTAAACAAAAATATTCGTGGATTTCCAGTTTAAATCGTTGAAGGTGCGTCAACTACAACATTTATTAAGATCAGTTAGTAAATTATTATTTTCAGAAAATTGGATTTTTTTGGTGCTGTTGCTTACATTTTTCACAAATATTAGAGACCCTTGTGAAACTCCTGACTTATAATTTCAATTTGACTCCCACCAATTAAGCACTGTTTCAACTACTGCGCTATAGCGTAGTTTTACATTTCATATGCAAATCGCGCTGACGATAAAAGGGCAAATGTCACCTAGACTACTTGTAACATCACCTTTGCTAATTAGAAGAATATTAATGACTGTTACATTTTGTCATGACTACTAAATTTTTATTTTTTGTAATAATAAATCATTACATTTGTGTGTTGAGGACTTTCTTTAGTAGCGACATTTAATGATGCTTAAAGTGGGAGATTTTCTTGTAAATTATTCGTTCTTCATATCGTTCCTGCACTTTTATATGATGTTACTACAACATTAATTCATAACCTAGTGTAAGTTAACCCTAGGATGCATTAACCGGGCCTCTCATTCCCGCAGAGATTTTCGTTACTCATAATTTGCTTAAAATAATTTCAATCGGCTTGAGCATTCAGATATGCTCTAAACACGTCTTCATTCAACACACACTTGATTCAAAAAACATTCAAGTGTATTTATAAACCGAAAAATAAATCTTTTCCATTAGTACCCCGTATTTACATAAATGGGGCCTCCGAAGCCCGTGTACAACTAGTCCCTATAAATCTAATTTCACGGCTGATAGTTATTATAATTTGTGAAGCACTGCTGCGTGGAATTGTGCGTGTCTGTGCAAGTTGAAACCTGCATTACGGTTGGATGTATAAAAGTAAACACAGCTGATTTTCGTTTAGTTGTAATAAAAGTTGCATTGAATGAGCTTGTGAAAAACACATGTGATAATGGCGTCAAATAAGAATGTGAAAAGCGTGAAATTTGGTGACCGTATCTATGAAGAAACAGTGTCGCAGTGGTCAGCCGAAAGTGATGATCTGTCTTCTGAAGAAAGTGATGTATCAAAAGCAGAAAATGATGACACAGAAGACACAAATTTTGAATTGGTTTCTGACGAGTATTCTGGATCTAGTTCTGATGATGTTGAAGATATTGGTAATTCTTCAACGAGTGGTTACATTACCCCAAGTGGTCTGGATTGGAGTTTGGATTCTCCAACAAAAAATAAAATTCAACCACACAACAGTATTCGGTGTGCGCCAGGACTAGCCAGAAAACATTTGGATTCAACACCAAACGAAGCGTTTCAGTTACTTATTTGTAACTCCACTTATTATACAAAAAATTATGAACTGTACTAATTTAGAGGGGAGACATGTTTACGAAGCAAAAGGAAAACCGTAGAAAGATGTAACTGTTGATGAATTTCTTGCGTTCTATAGTTTACTTGTTCCCGCGAAAGAACTATTTTGTAGTTAATTTTCCAATCCTATATACCGAGCCACATTGTCCATATTTCGCCTTGAATAAATACGAAGATTCATCAGATTTGACGACAAGAGAACCCGGAATGCGCGTTTGGAAACCGATAAGTTAGCAATGGTGTCCTACGTTTGGGATTTATTCATTCAGTAAGGCATAACCTGCGTCATACCGGATACTAATGTAACTATTGATCAACAACTCCTTGGGTTTAGACGTAGATGCAGATTCGTTCAATACATGCCAAGTAAACCGGCAAAATATGGACTTAAAATATTTTGGAAGGCTGGTTATGCTCTGGATGGTTTAGTTTATGTTAGTCGCCAGCCCGGGGAACCTCCACATAAAAACCTGGGGCTTGAAGTAGTACAAATTCTTGTGCGTGGCATTCATAATTTTGGTCTCAATCTCACGATAGACAACGTCTTCATTAGTGTTCCCTAACAATTTATCTGTTGGATAAAAATATTACTGATGTGGGTACACTACGTCAGAATAAGCGTGACATTCCGAAAGAACTGAAAGCCTCAAAATATCGTGTAGTCTTCATTGTTTTGCTTTCGAAATAACGTATCCATGATAAGTTACCCACGTAAAAGGAACAAATGCGTAATTTTACTAAGCATCATGCACCACGGTGTATCTATCAATGATGACGCTAAGAGGAAGCCTGAAACCATCACTCATTGTAATAAAACAATGGGCGGGTTTAACGTCATGGCCCAAATGATGTCGACATACACGTTCAAGAGGCAAAGTAAACGATGGCCCATGACATTTTTCTTCATCATTGATGTTGCAGCACTCGACGCACACATAGTCTTCACGAAGGAACATTTTTTGAAACATTTAGCGAAGGAACTAATGATACCACATATGCAGAGAAGATCTACTAACCCAAACCTACGGCGTAGTATCCGGGAGTGTCTAAGCAGATTTATTGATATCTCTGGTCCGCCAGCCGCTCGAACAAGTGCAACAATTAAGAGAAAGAGATGCTCATTGTGACCCGCATATATTGATCTTAAAAGCGCAATGATATGTATTAGTTGTAAAAATAATATCTGTATTGAGCATAGTACTAGAATGTGCTCTAAATGCTTCTATAATCCCTAAAAAAATTTAAACAATAATGTTCACTTTCATATTTAATCTCACGTTTGTATAAATAAATAAAGTTATGTTTCAATAACTTTTGTTTCTATTCTGACTATACGTGATTTTATGTAACGGGTCTCAGAAGCCAGGATTTTAGTAAATTCCGATATTTTATTGGTTAAGTGTCCTAGGGTTACCAAAAAAATTCACTTTAAAGAAAATGCTGAAATAAAGATGAGGATATTAAATTAAAAAGTGTTAAAAGGGCCCACTTTTGAAAATTTAATGTTTGTCCTTGATTACAAGGATTAATTATAGGGCAACGTTATATCAGTAGAGAGGAGAACTGACAGGCGATGGAAGCTCAAATTGCAATTTTTAGTAACTTTTATATGTGGGCTTACATTAATATTTTCAATTTTTTTAATTTTCAACGTTTAGATCATTTTTTCATACCCTTGTTGGCATTTAGTCTATGCAGATTACCATCACACTATATTTTAATTAATATTAAATATATACATTTACACTAGACTTTCCAAGTCGAAGACCAGCTACTTTACGGTTGCTTGTATAGTTCAAATTACTAATAGTAGTTTTACTTAGAGAGATAAAAAGCAAATACCAGCGAACGCACGGAATGAACAGGTTGTGCTTGTGCACGCCATTAGTTCTATAAATACATGAAGTTTTGTATCAAAATTGTGAGATATAGACGCCAGGGGTTATGGTATAGTCATATTTTTGTCCTACTACTTATAATTAATTAAGTGTTAAGAGAATGGAAAATTAATAAGCAATTTGAGTAATTGAGGTTTGAGTTATTGAGAGTCAACTATATATATATATATATATATATATATATATATATATATATATATATATATATATAATGGAATCTCATACAAAAATTTTAATTAACTGAGAAACTAATTGAAAATTGAAAGAATTTTTGATATCCAATTTCTACTTTGTAAAAATATACGGTCTAAAATAGTCGCTTTAGCGAGGAATTTGGGTAATTGAGATTCAAGCCAACTATATTGGAATCTGCTGACTCAATTTGTAAATTGTAAACAAATGACTTAACATATAAGTGTTATCAATATCATAACTACGTATTACGCGAAAATTCCAGACATTACTAATGCTATTTATCCTTTTATTAACTTTTGTTATCTCATTAACAAGACATTAAGTTACTTAGTTTATAGTTTACTGTATATGTAAACTTGAATTTAGGACGCTTTGTAAATCAAAAATGGCCGCCACACGAAAAAGGTCAATAAAGGTAAATGGTTCTTTATAATTTTTCGGTTTTCGTAGATTCACTCTTAAACGCAGTATACGAATTGGGTATATTTCAATTAAGAGGCTTCAATACCTTTGAAACATGATATTATTACAAAATTATTATTATAGGGACCAGCTCACAAAAAACTTTTTACGGTTACACTCAAATTGGGGAATGAAGAGTACGAAGCAGAAGGTGCCAGTATCAAAAAAGCACAACACTCTGCGGCTGCTATGGCACTTCAACAAACAGAATTTAAACATCCTCCACCAAAAACTAATCGTAACGCCAGAGGTAGTTTACGAAATGGTTCTGGTATGGTAACTCCTACAGTTGAGCTTAATGCTCTCGCCATGAAACGTGGGGAAAGGACGGTATATGTGTTAGAAAATGGTGCTCCTGCTCCTCCCACTCAGGTACAGGGCCATTGGGTCCATTTTTTAAAAACCTGCGCAATAGTGTAATTGTAATTTAGATTTGCAGTTGCTAAGCAACAGCCATACAGATTCTTGCGAGCGTACATGTTAATTTAATTTCAGTTGGGAATTGCAGTTGGAAGCTAATGTTATTTGAAAAATTTACTGAACCACTCACTGTTTTCGATTTCTACTTTCATTCTTGTTATTAAAGTAGAACTTGCCATTATGCTGTACCAATAAAAAATGGAAGGGTTTTTTTATGTGGGTGCTTTTAATGATAGTTTTAAGCACTATAAATACAGGCAGTAATGTTTTAATGCAACTATTTTTTTTTAGGGCTATATACCTCAAGCTTCATTTTATCCCAGACATGTTTATAATCCCGGTCAACCTCGTTATAATTACGATCCTCGTAGAAATAATTCTACGAGAAATTATCATACTCATTATGAGAATCGATATTATAACCAGTATCGTTACCAACATCCACCTGGGGAGCCATTTTCAATTCGTCTAAGAGTGGGTGAACGTGAGTACCCAGGAATGGGATACACTGTTCAAGCTGCACGTCACGATGCTGCTGCAAAAGCTATTGAGGACATTAAGCAAAAAGATGTGGATGATTCTCAGCAGTGTCCCGCTAATACTAGTAATAAGATTGTCTTGTTTAATGGAAATTACTTTAGAAAATTTTATTTATAGTAATACCGCAGAGTGATGTTTGTCCCGAAATTAACTCTGAACTAAAATCACCTATTTCATTGGTACACGAAATAGCACTTAAACGAAATTTAAACGTAATTTTTGAAGTACTAAGTGAAAAAGGCCCACCTCATATGAGGGTTTTCATAACGCAATGTCGCGTAGGCGAATTTCTTACTGAAGGCGAGGGTAATGGCAAAAAGATTTCTAAAAAGAAAGCTGCAGAAAAAATGTTGGACGAATTAAGTAAATTAGGTCCTTTACCAAACACAAGCAATTTAATTGCTTTAAAACGTAAACGTGTAGTCAATAAAAAGAAACAACGGAATTTAATTAAGGTTAATACCGATCGAAGTTCAGAATATACAGAGGAAATTAATCCTATTTCCCGTTTAATTCAAATACAACAAGCAAATAAAGAAAAGGAACCTGTTTATAACGTAAGTTAAAAATTTAACCAACATTATTATTGAATTAGAATTTATTAGGTTATTGATGAACGTGGTGCACCAAGACGTAGAGAGTTTGTTATCGAGGCTTCAGTGAATGGACACGTTTCCACTGGTATTGGACCAAATAAAAAAGTTGCAAAGCGAAATGCAGCTGAAGCTTTATTGCAAGTGTTAGGATATAGTACCACATCTTCAGTACCTCAATCGGTTCCAAAACCTGCTCTTAAAGTTTGTATTAAGAAAATCTGTAAGTCAAACTGAAAGTTTGAGAATTTAATATTTTTTAAATTTAAAGTTAAGCATATTGTAATTTTTTTAATTACTGGTACTATACCTTAATTTGCATATTTGGTGAATGATGTGAGTTTTTGACATACTTTCAGATTGACTTGTTGCCTTTTTTGTGTTAATGTTTTGTAACCATATCATTACAGCTTGAAAAAGAAGTTGAACCAGTGGAGAAAACTCGAAAGGTGACGTTTATGGAAGAAAAACATGAAAACCCTATTGGCGGTAGTGGAGGTCGTCAACTTGTTCCAGGATTGCTCTTGGTGAACGATCATAGTGTTGCTTTTCAACAAGTATGTTATTTTTACCTTTCAGACCTGTGATAACAGGTGAAAATGAAAATTTTGTGAAAGGCATGTACTATAAATCTTTGATTACTAATTTAATTTCTTTTTTAGCCAAACCCAAGAGATGTAAACTAATGTTCAATGTCAAACACATTGAAGCTTGAAGCATATATATATATATATATATATATATATATATATATATACAGGGTGTCCCACGACGAACCGACGCGATTTCTCAAAAAGTACGCAATGGAAAATTTTAAAATTTGGCAGTATACCAATGTCGATGGGGGCAACTCGACTAAACTATTTTTAAGATGACGGTACTTCCGGTTATACCGGAAGTTGATGTTTACCCTCCCATTTTTAGATTCTATAAAAATTTTTAGACATATTTTATGTTTAATGTCCTATACCTAACTTTAGCTGATATTTAATATTTTTACGTTTGCAGACCCTAAAATAATTAATAATTTTTCCTATAAGAAAGCCTTATATTCACTGTAGATAATAAATAAATTTAAATAATCTTCGTGTGTGTAGTTTAATCGCCCCAGCATGATCATTAATTGGTACTTAATGTCAAATGACAATGGGGGCAACTAGACTAAACTATTTTCAAGATGACGGCACTTCCGGTTATACCGGAAGTTGATGTTTACCCTCCCATTTTTAGATTCTATCAAAAATTTTAGACATATTTTATGTATAATGTCCTATACCTAACTTTAGCCGATATTTAATATTTTTACGTTTGCAGACCCTAAAATAATTAATAATTTTTCCTATAAGAAAGCCTTATGTTCACCATAGATAATAAATAAATTTAAATAATCTGCGTGTCTGTAGTTTAATCGGCCCAGCATGATTATTAATTAGTACTTAATGTCAAATTATAAATAATGACATTTCAATTGAAATTGATTGTTTTTTTAACGTTGCCATGGAAGCTGTCATAGCTAACTAACAAAACTTATAAAACAGCATTTTCATAACAAAAAAATCTTTAATTGCTATTATTTCGAAAGCTACACATTTTTGTAATAGATAACTTTACACAAAGGTACCCTTATTTTTAATGCTAAATAAGATAGCATTATAAAATTATGGGGTTTCCATTTTAAAAAAAGACCACGTTTTATATAACTTAATTTTTGTGCTTATTTTTTGGTCATCCTGTATTAATTTAAAATCAAAATATCCACTCAGTATATGAAAATAGGCCCCTTTCTACAAGGAATCCATCTCAAATTGAATAATAAAGTCTTTCTTATAGGAAAAATTATTAATTATTTAGGGTCTGCAGACGTCATTTTTGACGTAAATTATTGAATATCTCAAAAATGTCTAAAGTTAGGTATAGCACATTATACATAAAATGTTTAAAATTTTTGATAGAATCTAAAAATGAAATAATATACAGGATGTTCCTTAGTGGTATGCGTTTAAATTGTAATCAAAATAAGGTTATTTTTAAGTAAAATACGTGGGTAAAAGCTTGCGCTGTATTTCAAACTGTTTTCGAGATATTGACAAAAAAACGGAAAAAAACTAAACTTTGACACCCTGTATCTCAAAAACGGTGCGTTTGAGAACATACGTTTATAAGAAAAAAAGTTTTACTTTGTGTGCCTTCAGTATCGACATATCATTAAGGAACATCCAGTATAGGGTAAACATCAACTTCCGGTATAACCGGAAGCGTCGCCATCTTGAAAATATTTTAGTCGAGTTGCCCCATCGACATTGGCATACTGCCAAATTTTCCATTGCGTACTTTTTGAGAAATCGATCGAGTCAGTTCGTCGTGGGACACCTAGTATAGGTGCCCAAGGTAAGGATGAACAGCATGGGGATCTAGTAAACGGTAAGAGTTCATTATTGTTTATTGTTTCCGAGATTTAAAAGAAAATGCAATTTTTGGGTTTTTCTTTTTTCGTAATTCCTTCATTTATTTTAAAAGGTTTTTAAAATCACATTGTCACTTTTTGAACTCTATGAGATGGCGTTTTCAAATTTTTTTATGTACAAATTTAACAACTCCAATCTTTTAAACTTATTTAATTAAAGTAACTCCACAGAAAAAAATCCAATCAGATATCATCGGCATTTAAATTTTTGTGGTAAATAAAAGGTCCTATTATTCTTCGTCCCAAAATGCCCATCCACATATTAAATGCAACTCTATGTTGATGTTGTGATTCTTTTTTTAAATAAGGATTTTGTTTTCCCCAATAATGTTTGTTACGTCAGTTGAAAATTCCATTGTTGGTTATCATGCTTTCATCAGACCAAAATATTTTAAAAAGAAAATTTAGATCTTCGTCACATTTTCTAGTATACCATTCACAAAAACCTACTTGCCGCTCCTGATCAGCTGGTTAAGACCCTGATAAACTCAAAATTTATGTGTGAAACTTATTCTTATTTAAAATGAATTATGCTGTAGAATTAGCTATACCAGTACGATGTTCAATTTGTCTTGTTGATATTTTAGGGTTCTCAACAACGGTTTGTAAAACGGTATTATCTTTTTCGTCATCATATTGTTTTTAATGGGATAGAACAGGTTTTGTGAAGGAACCAAGTTCTTTTAAATTAGATTCCAAACGTCTAATAATGGATTTACCAGGTTGCCTTCGTTCAGGATATTTATCTAAATACATCTGCTCAGTAACTACACCATTTCTGTGAGACAAGATATAGCATATCAACATATCGAACTTTTCTACATTTGTAAAATTTCGTCATTCCATAGATACACTTATTGATTAAGTATAATTATAAATTAACTAAACAAAACCAAAAAACAACCCACGAAGTAATGGTAATAAAAACAACTTAAAATACGTACAATTCAAATAACAACGATCTCAACGCAATAAAACTAAGTTTAACAGTTTTCAACAAAATGTTAAAACAAGTGTTATTTTATCAAAGCGTTCTAATATTAACTTATATCATGTGAAAAATGTAAAAATGAAAATCCGAATTTTTTAGCTTCAAAACCATAATGTGTAATACATTAAATTGTTATAAAAAAATAAAGTTGATGGTTTCTCGGATACGAAAAGTCAAATAAAAAATTTGAAAACGCCATCTAATAGAATTAAAAAAGGGACAATGACCTTTGGTTTTTAAAAACCTTTTAAAATAAATGAAGGAACTACGAAAACAGAAAAACCCAAAAATCTCATTGTGTTTTAAATCTCGGAAACGATAAATAATAATCAATTTTTGCAAACTACATGTGAGCATGCCCTAAATTACCGTTTTCAAGATCCCCATGCTGTTCATCCTTATCTTGGGCACGTTGTGTGTGTGTATATGTATATACATATATATATATATATATATATATATATATATATATATATATATTTATTTATTTATTTATTTATTTATTTATTTATATATATTTGGTTTCATAAGTCGAAGGTATATTTAAGACATGCCTTTCACAATGTTACATAGAACATTCTAAAATATTGGGTTTGGCTGGGGGTTATTGGCACACTGTATATCTAGTTGCAATGGTCAGGTTTGAAAAATGACTAAATCAAAATTTATACGAATGAAGTCGGTTTAATTTGGACAACAGATAAACGTGAGGTTGCTGCAGTTCAACTTTTTAGCTGCAATGAAATTGAACCGAGTACTGGTGTATGATTTGAACAGTATAATTATAATCTATCAATTTGCAACCTTGGCAATAATTCCTTTTTTGTTACATTACATTATTCTTTAGTTTTTCACATAGATTAGGTTTACCACTATTATAGTGGCGTATTTTCATAACAAACTAGCCGCGTGCAACGACTTTTTGTTGCTTTGGTTTTTCAGCCATACACAGAACAATTCACTATTGTAATCACACTAAATAGGATTATTTTAATATCAGCACTGTGCAGATATATTACGGATACACGTCTCTTGCTTAGTCGTAAGATTTTTCATTAATTAGTTTCATTGTCTTTTATCTCAATACAAAATGCTATTATTATGAAAGCCCACTTTTGAAGTGCCTCATATAAGGAAAAAGAGTCCCCCAATGCAAAAATCCCAGTTTAGTCCATACTCCTAAGGGAATATTGCTGTAGATTGAGGGGGAGGAGGCTGAACGCCCCTTTCAGGACGATGTGTCAGATTGTTAAAAACCTATGATGGCCATTTGCTGTGGAAAGCTATTCAAGATGTAACATCAAAACCACTTATAATATTTTTACAAGCTTTCTGTTGCATGAAAGCTTATTCACTATAGTATCACTCTACCTAACTCATAATGTGGTTGTGGTTGTAATAAGACTTAACATGTAGTGACAGCTACTGAGATGAGGCAGGTAAGATATTGTCTCACCAATTTTGATTTGAGTTCAATAAATCAGTCATTACTTGTTATTCAATATATTAACTTCAATTAGGTTTGTATACTCACGTTATCCAGCTTAATCATGTGAATATGAACCGGCAAGTCTCTACAAGTGATATTACCTGTTACCTGTATGTATCTGCAATCAACTTGACATTTCATATGTTTCACTATGTTTTATGTTTTATTTATGTAACATATAGTTATAGTTATTCTTTTCTCCTTAGTAGCAAAATTTGAATATTCATTTTTCTAAATTTAATTTATGAGTATTTCTAAAATTTCTCAATGCCCAAATTCGCCACCTTTACTTATAAAAATTTCTCCGGAGATTTTTTTTATTGTCTCTCCTGTATATAACTGCCACTACCTACATGCTAGCAATTATAACAGGCTGTACTGAACTCTGACATTTGGCTAAAACGTGATAAAATACATGGTTTAACAAAAATATTGCCCATTACACAAACAATAAGTATAAAATTAGCTTTTCATTGGTGTACCTTATGTCAAGGTTAGCCTGTAAAAAAATTAGAAAATGTATATTTAAGTGTAAGTAACATTTGGTAATATAGATGAGTGAGATCCAGGATTCATGTGTACATGTATTTGTTTGAATATTAGTAAACGTTGTCTATAAAAATAAACCAATTCAGCAACATTCTACGACAAATTAATCTCTTTTAAAAAATTTAAGGAATATATGAAAAAAATGTTTAATAAGCGTACCCATTCATTAACAAAATGAAATAAATATTACAATTACTGTGAACTAATATGAATGATTCCTCTTCGTTAGTTGAAGAACTGTTTTGGTTGTCTTGTACATACTTGTTTTTACAATTTTTTCTGTTATTGCAGCAGTTACATTAGGATGCTGCTGTGCATCGAAGCTTATTTGGCCGGAAAAAAAAAATTAACAGAATCCCATCCAGTGAAAGCATGAACTCCTAATAGGACTTCACTTACTTATAATCCTAAACTTGAGACAAGCTTTTGGTAATCTTTTAGTATAGAAAACATTTGTTTCTGGAATTAAAACTCTCCAAAATCCTAAAAACGAATTTGTGTAATTGTTAAGGATAGTATCTTATTAAAAATTCTTCTGTATTTTTAGTTTCAAAGTACAAATTTGCTTGTTAAACTTTTTTTTATTCTGTCAATTTTGTAAGAGATTTAGAATGTTGTCAAATACACTATGTTAAAAGCCTACGTAAATACAAAAATAGTTTATTATCGTTTGACCAAAAAATAATTTCATCAAATTCACAAATAAAGTTTGATAAATCTGTTAACTAACCATTAGATTGTTAATCAATAAAATAAGTCAGTTCATTCGTCAGTTGGAGGGTGTTCTGATTTGTCATCTTCAAGATAGTTTAATAATATTTCATTTATTAAAGATCTACCTATCTTTACTAAAATAAACTTAAATTCCATAGTTGGCTTTATACTTTTATCAAACTGTTATATTAATAGGAGTCCTATATTTGCGTTTTCATAGTTCATACATCTATTTGACATCTCAAGCTCTCAAAGCTATTACATTCAGTGAGGATGGTAACTGTAATTGAAACATTTATATATAAATTAAAAATACTCAATTTAATATCCAAAAGATGAGTATTTTAATTACTTATTATTTTATTTTCTCAACAAACGCTATTCATTAATTTACAAATACTTTATTGATTTAAAAACTGTACGTTATTTTGTTATTTTCTTATTATAGGTTGTCTCAAAATTTTCATACTAGAGCTACTACCTTACAAAAAGGCTGGTTGCTCATGGGTTTAAGTGGGCCGTCTTAAAACATTTAGACCAGAGTAATCCTTTTATGATCTCGTTTTACAGAAATACAGAGGAGTAGGTACCGCTTTTCACTATTTCAATTTATACGTTGTTTGATCACCGTGAATAACGCTTTTTACAGCTGCAATTGCCTACGAAATAAATGTAGGTATTTTAATTAATTATTAATGACAATAATGGGTAATTAATATTTGATTATGAGGCAAGTAAATATGTTCTATGTAACTATGTAACTTTCTAATCGCATAAAGCGGTATATAATGCCCCTTTAACAAATTGTTTACCTATTGATCTCTACAAAAGTACAGTCCGCGCGGCCAAAGAATGCCTCGTATCGCGCATGGATGTTCGTGCATTCGGCCGCACTCGTTAACGCAATAGCGACTGAAAGCATTACCAGTGGCGTCGGTGTCGCGTTTTCAATTATTCGACACCAAACCACAAGAAATTTTAAAATGTTTTATTTATTTGAATTACATATGAACAGTAATAGTTTAAACATTTATAAAATAAAAAAATAACCATGTTGACAAGTAATAAATTTTATATTTGAATTACAAATGAACACAACAGTTTAATCGTTTATGAAAATCAAAAAAGTATAAGTTCGATTTTTAATTATAGAAACAGAATAGGCTGTATTTTAAGAGTATTATTCAGGATTTAAAAAAATTATGATATTTCTTAGGTAATCAATTTTATATTTCCATACACTTTGGGGAAAAGTTACTCAAACGGCGATAATTACCTACTATAATAATATTAAATACTACTAACAAATAAGTCACACAATCATTCATCACTAGACCAGCCACTTTCAGTTTCTGAATCGTCCTCCAAATTTATCACCAAGTTTTCGACTTGTACGTCAATCAGTATTTCGTTCTCTAAATACTTTTTTTCGTGGTCGATTACCTTCTTACAGCACTTTTGCCAGTTTTCTTGAGTAACAGCCGCTAATTCTTCTTCCAACAATCTTCTAACGTGGTTGAAGTTAAAGGTGGTATTTCTCTTTGCAACATTATTTTTCACTTGAGCCCAAATCAACTCAATCGGGTTTAAGTCCGGGTGATAGGGAGGTAGTCGCAGCACCGTATGTCCTTCATTACTTAATATACAATCAAACTTGTACGTTATATGTTCCTTTTTGTGTAGCTTAATTATTTCATAAAGTTGTGGTCTGTACATCAAAGGAGTGAACGGTATCTTTTTCTCTATTAACCACTTCACCATATCTGCCTTTTTCGAATTACTTGTTGGAGCACGATCCACCTGAACATTATGGTACGGCGCATTATCAATAACCAAAACCGATTGTGGAGGCAAGTTTGGTAAAAGTTTCTCACGTAACCATTTTTCGTAGTTGCTACCATTCATCTCGTCGCGATAGTCTCCGCTGCTAGTTCCTGATTTAAATATCAGTCTACAACCTGGTAAAAAAACCCATTTCACGTCCTTCATGTACCACAATCATTCTTGGTCCTTTGGAAATTGCAGACAGCAGTCCGTTAGTTGTGCCATCACTCCACGACGTTGATTGTATGTGTCCACTATGAACATATAAACATATGTTCATAGTGTACTTTGCATCTTGCACGTATGCCGACACCATTTGATCCATGACGTCAACACCGCCCTTTGTTTTATTATTATGAGTGATGATCTCAGGCTTCCTCTTAGCGTCATCATTGACAGATGCGTCGTGGTGTATGGCGCTTCGTAAAATTACGTATTTGTTCTTTTTACGTGCAGACTTCACGATCTTTTGAGGCTTTCGTTTCTTTCGGAATGCCATGCTTATTCTGTCGTAGTGTACCCACAACAGTAATATTTTAGCCAACAGATAAATTGCTAGGGAACACTAATGAAGAAGTTGTCTATCGTGAGATTGAGACCAGAATTATGAATGTCACAGACAAGAGTTTGTATTATTTCAAGGAGGTTCTCCTGGCTGGCGACCAACTAAACCATCCAGAGCATAACCAGACTTAGATTCACACATCCAAAATATTTTAAGCCCATATTTTGCTGGTTTACTTGGCATGTATTGAACGAATCTACATATACTCTACATTAATTACCGAATAAATAAATCCCAAACGTAGGACACCATTGCTAACCGATCGGTTTCCAAACGCGCATTCCGGGTTCTCTTGTCGCAAAATCTGACGAATCTTCGTATTTCTTCAAAACTAAATATGGACAATGTGGCTCGGTATATAGGATTGGCAAGTTCACTACAAAATAGTTCTCCCGCAGGAACATCCCAGCTTCTGTCAACTCCCGCATGAATAGTTTAAACCACAGAATGCAGGAAAGTCAACAGTTGCATCTTTCCACGGTTTTCTTTTTGCTTCCCTCTAAATTAGTACAGTTCAAAATTTCATGTACAATAACTGGAGTTACAAATAACTGAAACGCTTCGTTAGATGTTCCAGGCGTATGTTTTGTTGCTAGTCCTGACGCACGCGAATAATGTTGTCTGGTTGAATTGTATTTTTTGTTGCCAAACTCTAATCCAGACCAGTTGGAGCAAATGTAACCACTACGAATATCGTCAACATCAACCTCTGAAACCAATTCGAAATTTGTGTGTGTCTTCTGTGTCTTCACTTTCTTCAGAAGGCAGATCATCACTTTCAGCTGACCACTGCGACACTGTTTCTTCCTAGGCACGGTCACCAAATCTCACGCTTTTCGCCATTATCATCATATGTGTTTCACAAGTTCACTCAATGCAACTTTTATTACAACTGAATGATACTTTGTTGCGGCTACTTTTATACATCCAGCAGTAATGCAGGTTTCAACTTGCACAGACACATACAATTCATACAATTTCGCACATCAGCGCTGCACAAATTATAATAACTACCAGCCTTGAAACTGGTTTTATAGGAACTAGTTGTACATAGGCTTCGGAGGTCCACTAATGGAAAAGATTTTATTTTTGGATTTCTAAACACACTTGAATATTTTTTGAATCAAGTGTGTGTAGAGTGAAGACTTGTTTAGAGCATATCCGAATGTTCAAGCCAATTGGAATTATGAGTAACTCAAATCCCGGTTTATGCATCCTAGGGTTAAGTAGTTAAGTGTAGAAAACATGTAGTTATCTTTCGTTCTTATATTTAAATTATGAACAACTGTCTTATTAAGTTAATTTTTCATGGAGGTATGGCAGAGCTTGCATGTCTACAATTTTTTAAACATGCAAATTACATGGAGATATCTTCTGAGGGACATATTTAACCAAGAAACATACTATGTTCTTCTTTATTTCCGTATGTAAACCACAAAGTACCATCTAAATTAATAGTTACCTTAGTAAAAACATTTTTCTTGCCAAAAAAAAACCTCAGAGTTTTGTGGAATAATTACTAAATCATGCTGTTTTGATTTCGGTAAAAGATTTGATAACTGTGAATTTAAAATTTCAATTTGATGGTCAATATTTTCCATATTGGATGTTTGAAGTACACATGGTGTACAACAGTGGCCCTAAGAGAGATTCCTAAGGAAATGCTTCTATCCATGTTAAAAAAGTCTGATGGAGGACAACTTGTTTTCTGCTGTGCGAGTTTTGCAACTGTGTTGCATATCTGCTGAACCCAAAGTAATGAAAATTTGAATGCAGTATTTCATGGTTAATTGTATCAAAAGCTTTTGTATAGTCTAATAAAACAATAATGCAACACTTTCTGTTACTTAAAGCTGATAGTTCATCTGTAACTTGCAATTTAAATGTTCACGGAGTTGTTTGTTAATAATCTTTTCAAAAATTTTACGTAAAACCGGAAGAATCGAAATAGGCCTCAAATCATCGTACATCAGTACAGCATGTTATTGGTATAATTTTACGATCGCCATAACCTAATATCATTAAAACTTCTGTGCGCTGTTTTTCTGAGAGCACCATCGTAATTTCAAATAATTTTAGGGAAATACTTTTCAAAAAGATACTGTTATAGAATTATAAAACAATGTGACACAACAAAACAATTTATTATTGACATATGCAAATGGTAAGTTATGAATTTATTTTCTGACTGCTAAGGATTGTGACATGTCACAGCCTACTTGATTCTTGACATTTAATACTCATACTATTACAGTAATTTTTATTTGAATATGTATATATATATATATATATATATATATATATATATACATCATGCAATCATTATTGCGTCCGTACGTAATTCCTTAATTTGGCGTCACCTAGAACAAGACGTATTCTCTGATATTTTGTTGAAGTATATAGGTCAGCATTTTTTTCTAAGTTCTATGGTCTATTCCATATGTTTCTAGCTTTTTTACTATATACATAATTTTTGTACGTTTGACAATCATTCTGGAACCCGTACATAAAGTACTGCACTAAAAATCATTACGGCGTCTTGCTGTTGCATGCCCTCTTAATGTAACAAAGCAATCATTTTGGCATCTCGGATTAGAATATACATAATGTTGTTGTTGCAAACATTTAGGCGTCAATATATTTTATATTAATAGTTTGTGAGCAACCAGTTTGACGTCTGCTTTCATATTATCCAAAAATTGTATGAATGTTTCATTTTGGCGTCTTAGTTTAAAATATACACAATGTTCTTGTTGCAAACATATTGGCGTCTACATATTGCAATTAATAGTTTATGTGCAATCACTTTTAGGTCTGCTTTCATCTAATTCGAAAATATATGTTCTATCACCAAAGAACTAGCCGATCATTTTGACGTCTTAGTTAAAGATATACATATTGTTATTATTACAGCATATGAGCGTCAAGGTCTATTCATATATGTTTAAATAAAATCAATACAATACTTATGTTATTTAAATAGCTCCCAATGTAGAAGAGATACATTTATCAAGTAAGGGTAAAGTACAGGAAAGCAGTGAATAATGGGTGCGTACTAGAATTTTGAGTTTGGTACAATCAGCATATTTCAACCACTTTAATTATCAGACAAACAATTTGATGAATTTATTTTCTCCACTTTTTTAGTTATTTAAAATTATAATATCTTCATCACCATTCAATCCAAAGAAAGTCCCTGGTTCGAACCTGTTTTAGGCGTGGATGTTTGTTAAGGTGTCGCTAAAAAAGATCGCCGACAATTGGTCACGCGAAAAATTGTCGCGCACATTTGAGCGCGCCTCAAAATATCGCCAGCGAAAAAAGGACGCCGACGAAAAAAGATCGCGGACAAATGGTGGCACTAAAAAATTTAAATTTTTGTTAACAATTATCTAAATACCAGACTGGAACACTGCGACGCGGCGTTGATTTCACTCAGTACACTCTAAATTTGAAGGTGAGTGTATAGATCGTTTGGATCGACGACACCAGAGACGACAACCGCAGGTTTCAAGAAATCTTTGGAATTGTTTTGAATTCATAGAGAAAGTCATACCATATACAAATTATTCTGCAGAAGGATGGCACAATAGTGTTTCCTCTATATTAAATGCAGCACATCTAAATTTGTAGAAATTTATCAATTCGTTAAAGAAAGAGGAAAGTTTACATTGTTTGAAAATTGAACACTACATAGCTGGAAACGAACAGCCACTCAAAAAAATTTGTAAAGATACGGCGCAGCGACAGAAAACTATTTGTCAATAATATACCAATCATCCACATTAGGAGTATTTAAGGGCGGTTGCTCATAACTTCGAGTTACAAATATAAAAGCAGAAAAGCAAGAACCAACAAAAAAAAATAAAAAATCATAAAATATGAAAACATAAAAAAACTTTAAACATGGCAGTTATTAACTGCCAGTCCTAAGCCTGGATAAAATGTGGAGGAATGTTTAATAGTTATATTTTTTTTTTATGATTGTGGACCTGAACAGGCTAAATAAGGCCTATCGTGCTAAAGCACTCAGGAACACTAAGGAGGATGGATAGAGGGATAATGAATTGCCAATAGATGCCTATGAACAGCTACCTTAAATTTTCTCATATCATAAGTGAGAGGAAAACAGGAACTAGGGAGATCATTCCAGAGTTTAGAAGCCGTGTAGAAAAATGTGGATTGCGCCGTTTGGTACAAGTGGAGATTTGTACTACATACTGATGATGTGAATGAGCGAACCGAGTGTTTCTCGCAAAGATAGCCGGAGATGGTATCAAAGAATGTAATTCACCAGCACAATAGCCGTTGTAATAACGATAATACAAAGAAAGAACTGAAACCGTCCTTCTATGCTCAAGGGACTGTATGTGAGAAGTTAAGAACGGGTCATTTATAAGCCTAATCGCTCTCTTTTGAATACGATCAAAGATATCGAGCGTGTATTGGGGAGCACTAACCCAAAGGTAAGAATTACATTCCAGATGAGGCCGAATTTGGGCCTTATACAGCAGGAGTTGTCGAGAGGTAAAGTACTGCTTAGATCTGTACAAAAAGCCTATTTTACGAGCAGCTGTTTTGGTAGCTGACAGAAGATGGTCAACCCATGAGAGATTTGAAGATACAGTCATACCCAACAGAGTAATAGAGTCTGAAAACTTAAGAACTGAGCCATTCATACTTACAACAGGAAATGATCGATCTTTTTTGGCGGACATAAGGCAACACTGAGTTTTGTTAGCATTAAATTTAACTAGATTATTTCTTCCCCATTCGAGAATACGTTGAATGTCTTTGTTGATTGAATTTGCCATTTCAGCTTTAATTTCTTGATTTGACATAGAAGGTGGATTATCACTATGAGTAGACTGAGATGAACTACAGTGAAGAGTGCTATCGTCAGCAAAGCAATGGATGGGGTTAGTTGTTGAAGAAATAAGGTCATTTATGAACAGCAGAAGAAGTGTAGGCGCTATAACGGATCCCTGTGGTACGCCCGCGTTAATGCTAACTTCTTTTGAAAAAACCCATCAACTACGACACGTATTCGTCTTTTATCAAGGAAACTAGAAACCCAGTTGATGAGCGTATCATTTAACCCAAACGAGGTGAGTTTGGCAAGTAAACACTTATGCCAAACTTGGTCAAATGCCTTTGAGATATCTAAAGCGACTACAACTGTTTCACCGGACTGCTCTACTGTATTGTTCCAAACTTGGGTCACATATGAAAGAAGATCGCCTGTTTAACGACTTTGCCTAAACCCATATTGGTGGTCACTAAGGAGTTTGTTAGTTTCAAGGAACGTGAGCAGTTGCTGATTGATGGCTTTTTCCATGATTTTAGACAAAATGGGAATGATGGCAATTGGTCTGTAATTTGAGGGATCGGTCTTATCACCTCTTTTGGGAATAGGTTGAACATTTGCTAACTTCCATGATGAAGGGAATTGCCCAGAAGATATAGAGATCGTATAGAGCTTAGATAGGACTGGTACTAGTTCGGGGGAACATTTCTTTAAGACAATAGCTGGGATACCGTCTGGGCCAGTCGCCTTATTGAGATCAAGCCTACTGATGATCGATTCCAAGAGCTTGTACCGAAAATGAATTGGTTTCATAACGTATGAAGAAGAGTTGACTAGGGGCACATCTTTTCCAGAATCATTGAGACACGAGTTTGATGCAAACAAATCCACAAAAACGTTGGCTTTGTCTACAGAATCAGCAACTACCGATCCGTCAATAGATGTCAGGGGGGGAAATGAAGATGTTCGAAAGTTTTTACTAATGGCTTTTGCTAAAGACCAAAATTTACGACTGCCTAAAGGAGATGTAGCTAGTTCATTGCATTTTCGTTGTTCGAACAACTTTTTAGTTTTAGTGATTTCACTTTTGCAGATATTTCTAGCACCAACGTATATGACTGTCGACCGATTTATTAGATTTCCATTTAATGTAATATTTATTTTTTAAAGATATTGCATCAGCACAAGCCTTATTGAACCAGGGTTGGGAACGTGAATGACCTACACGGTACTGTTTTTTCGGAATGTATAACTCCATTCCCATGAGGATGACTTCAGATACTGAAAGAGCGATGTCCGAAGAAGAGGACGACTTAAAACAATATTCACGCCATGGAAAGGTGCAAAGAAATCCCATAAATCACACCATCGAGCTGACTTAAAACACTACAAGGTTCTATCGGTTTTGCGAACAACAGTGGAATTAGGTACAGTAGAAATGATTTTTATTAGACAATGGTCGGAAAGACCTGAAGGCGAAAGAACGGAAGTTTTATAAGCAAGAGGGTTTGATGTAAGAAAGAGATCTTGAAGATGTGGAGTATGGTTAGGGTTATCAGGGATTCTTGTGGGTTCAGAAATCATTTGTGTGAGATCACATGAAATAGCAAATGTTTCTGCACTATGACCAGCGGGATTTGTAGTAGATGAAAATTGAAGCCAATTAGAGTTATGAACATTGAAATCGCCTACAAATGAGATATCGCAAGATGGAAACTGAGACAGGAGATAGTCAACTTTCATACTAAGGTAATCGAAGAAGTCTTGAAAGTTGCTGCCATTAGGAGACCTATAAATGCAACAGTAGAATTTCACAAAATTAGGACCAGAATGTTTAAACCAAATCACGTCAAAATGTTTATTTTCTAAGGAAGAAACCCTCTTGCAAGCAATTCTGTCCTTGATGTACGCACATACGCCTCCTTTATATCGAAAGTTAGAGTGAAGATGGTATTGAGGAAATTGCAAGTCGGGTGACTCGGAGCTTTCAGAGGAGACTTGTGTTTCAGATAGAAACAATATATCAGGTTGTAATTGTTCAAGATGTTGGTGAATAGCATTAAGATTAGACCTGATACCGCGGATGTTGCAGTAGTGAATCAGAAAGTTGATACTTTCGATGACCGAGGTCGCTTGGGCCCTGCCCTCCCGGACATCCGAGTGGAGCAGGATTTTACGTCCGGAATTTATAACCCTAGAAACCAAACCCATCTTATTTTTTAATTTGGGACTTTTAATCCGATAGGAAGACAGTGAGGGCGAGAAGGAAGAATAAGGATGATGGAAAAGGTAACCGGCAGCCCTTACCGAGCTCAGAAAATCGGAGACCTAATATTAAGGAGCCCATGGTAAGGGTGGTATCTCCCCGGCTGGCATGGAGTATACATGCCTACGCGACATTTTCTCACGCGATCATTTGTCCGCGACCTTTTTTCGCTGGCGACCTTTTGATGTACGTTCAAATGTGCGCGACATTTTTTCGCGCGACCAATTGTCCGCGACCTTTTTTCGTACATTCGTTTTTTAAGTATAGTGAATTAGATGTAGAGCAGCCTTGCATAAAACCCCGCCTTTTGAAAGTCAATAAAAATTTTCAACAGGGAAAAGAATGATACAGGTTCAGTGGAAGCATTGTGTGTCGCCCTATTATTAGGAACTAGTAGTGCTGTTTATGGACATGGATGGGTGTCGTACTCATTATACCTCTCTGAGTATAACACAAAGTACTCAACTTTAGTTCTAAAAGTACAAATACGCCAGCGACATGGACGTCCTGATAAACGATAAACACACATGCACCCATGCTTGCACATGTACTTACACACAAGTACTAATTTAACTTGGTCGCACTAAAAAAATAATTTTGATAAATAAACGGTCTCATCGTAACAAGTTACTACGTAATTCAAAATTAAGACACTTGTTTCTTAATCTACATTCTGCAGTTCGTTAGAGGTTTACTAAGCAAAATCCAAGGATGAATATACTTCGCGGTAAAACTTTCGGTTAAACTATCTACCTCTAAGAATTGAAACAAATACTAATTCAAAATTAAATCTATGAAGTGTCGATTAAAGCTATGAATTTGGTGTACAAAGTTATTTAATTAATTTTAAACGGATTTTTTATATTTGTACACACAAATATAGAAGCGAATCGAAATGCGATTTAAAAAGTCACCCTTTTAAAATAAGGGTAATAATGTCATCTCAACTGTTAATAATAAGTAAATTTTGCATTGGATTATATCATCTGGTAACGTTCGAATCAACTGGGTGTCCCAAGCAAAATTACTAATACAAACAACCGTCGTAGTTATCTACCTATGACAAAACTGTAAAACATATTAACCAATTTGCATTTTTAATTTTTTACATTTATCCGTAAATTTTATTATTTTCTGGGTGTGTGCATAGAATGGTGTATTTGAGGTGCATGAGGTAGCTAATCTTGCTTAGAATAAACAGTATGTATATATGTTAAAATATGACTTCAGAATGATTTACAAAATAATGCATGTGTGAGTTCATAATGATGTTAAGTAATATCAATCGTATATCTAGGTAGAATGACGCCAGAAGGCTGTAGACCGTAAATATGAAATTACTTCAAATTAAATAAGAAAGAATATTAGAAATTGGTTTTACAGTGTTGCCATTTAAAGACGTCTGAAAGATTGTAAATGTACAGAATAAATACAATAAAAGTATATTTAGAAATAGCGCCGTGACGGCAAAGTGCTGAACTAAGTTTGTATACAATTTTACGAATTACACGATTTTGGCGTCGACAAGTTTTTAAAAAATCTCAACGTAGGAGTATGGAATGGACCCCATACTCAGAATGATTATTATAGGATCCTATCAGAATTGTCTTTTGTCAACGGTGCTTCTCTAACACTCATACCAAGAAAATTATTAAGGATTGTAATCTGGCGTCCATATACAGACGCCACTTTGCAAAGTGTAGCCAGATTGATGGTAAATGCCAAATAGATGGACGCAAAAATGATAGAATGATGTATATATATATATATATATATATATATATATATATATATATATATATATATATATATATATGCAGTACAGCATGTTATTGGTATAATTTTACTCAATTTTCAGACATCCGGAAAACAGTTGGTTTCAATACAAAGCTACAATGTATAGTATTCCATCGCTACCAGTTAGCTTGTTTTAATTGAATAAAATGCATTTGAGAACAAGTTGGGATTTAAAATTTAAAATGATATTTTGGTTTTGATATTGGTATTGCTAATGAGTGGAATTGCATCATTAACAAAATAATAATTTATCTCTTCGAGATTTTGAATGTGTATGGGTATTTTGGATTTAGGTTTATTATATGCATTCATTCTTTGTACATCTTCATACATCACATTAGTACCTTTACTCTGTATTATGTAATTTAACTATATTTCTTTTCATATTCATTGGCAGAGTTTAAATAATTCCTCAGTGACTTATAGTAATTCCAAAGGTTTTGTAAACTTCTTTACCCCTTTTATACTCAGATCTAACCATAAATTTAATATTACTTGTAATCTACTGCTTATATGGTTTTGTAATTATAGCAGTTTTATTTGGAGCATGTTATATCAAAATAATGTTAATGTTAAATTATAAATTATTTAATCATGCAATGTTTTCATTAGCGGAAGGTTCATCACTTCGGAATTTATAACCGTGCTTTTGATGCGAACTAAAATTAAGCAATTAACGTTGTGGTATCTTTTGCTATTTTAGTGGGTTGTTTTATTCATTGCTGTAAACCTATCTAATGTATTATATCCTTGAAGTGTATAAAAGGTTGTTTATATTAAAATCTCCAAGTCAAATTAATTTATCACAATGTTATATAACATTGGATAAAACATCAAAATTAATTTTAACACATTTGACATACAGCAAAACCTTGTTTATCCGGCCTTCGATCAACCGAGCCTCTGCGTTATCCGAGGCAACGAACTTATACGAGCACTCCGCATAAATTGAGGTGTATACACGAATAATACGGGAAAACTCGGATAAAATGGATGAAGCTCTCTATGTCTATGCTGTACGCGCGTATATAGTATCTTGCGATTGCTACTTTGTTTCTTATACACAACAACATGTTACAACACGTTTTGTGTGCTCTTCGGTCGCAAGCTAAAAATTAACAGTTGGCCTTCAACAATCAATGAAAAAGCATTGCCATGTCACAAAAAAGGAAAAAGATCGTAGTGAGTGTGGAGAAGAAGTTGGAAACAATAAGAAGATTAGATAAACGCGACATTATTCGGAACGTGGCGACTTATTATGGTGGAGAAATCACCGTGGACGATTGGCGTCGACATCGATCTCTTTTGGAACAATTCGCGACAATATCCGGCGACGCAATCTCAAGTCGTAAAACGATGAAACCCGCAGAGTATGATAAAGTTGACAAAGGTGTATTGCTATGGTTTACTCAAATGAGAGAAAGGGATTTCTAGTCTCAGGTGAGTACTCTTCATAATCAGATCAACATTTGTTGATATGTAAAGTGAGACTTTTACAGCAAATTGCAGATGGATGGATAGATGGAAGAAAAGACACGGTATTCGTCAGTTAAGCATCTGTAGCAAAAAAATGTCAGCTGATGAAGGTGGATTGACAAAGTTTAAAAAAGAATTCGAGAAACATGTAGCGGAAGAAGGATACTGGCGAGATCAAATTTATAACTGCGATGAGACCGGCTTAAATTTTAAGATGATGTCTTCTAAGAGAAGAGAAGAGAAGAAGCGGTGGCTCCAGGGTACAAAAAGAATAAAGAAAGGGTTAGCATTTTAGCATGCAGTAACGCGTCCGGAACACACAAACCTGAAGCCTTGCTATTGTACTACGCACACCACAAGAGTGCTTGGATGAGTCGCTATTTTTTCCAAAAATTGTTTTTCGAACAATTCGTTTCTTCGGTTGAGCGATATTTGAAAAAAATGGTCTTTCTATAAAAGCGATCTAGTTGCTCGATAACACTTCATCGCACCCTACCGAGTCGATTGTGAAAATATCATTGTCAAATTTCTTCCACCAAATGTGACAACCAATGGATCAAGGTGTACTCAAGACGTTCAAACGTCATTACTGACGTCTTTTAGTCTTCTACTCGGAAGTATATTGTAATGCAGATTGTCAGAAGTTCCATTATTCTGTTTGTCAAGAGTTGTGTGCGTTCGTCTAACGTTTCATCCTTTTCTAACCTGCCCCTTATGATAGTCTGTAGTTTAATTATTTTTTTGTAGAGAACATTACAAAGTAAGTTTGAGAGTTATAACGGTCTCCTGCAACCTTTCTTTGGAACATCGGCCTACCTCAGAGTACCTTACGTTGGGTCTTACACCATGAATATAACAGGATTCATATTTCCTTATCTACTTTTAACACCTAACAATTAACAATTTAAGAGTGACCTTTGCTGACCTTCCCCCGCCGATGGTATATCACCGGTGTATATTTTAATTGTAACAATAGGTGGTCGTTAACCACTTTGCAACAAACAAATTATTATATTAATTTTAACTATTTTTGACTTATTACTTGTTCCTATTGTTTTCTATAATTATGGCATATTTTGACTACCACTCTCTTTATATTTACTTTAAATAAACGTTGTCTGGGATTATAATGTTTGCTTTTTTTGTTTTACTGTGAATTATAGAATCAAAATATGAATTAAAAAATAGACATTTTTTGGGTCATATTTCCAAAGTTTGTTGTTCAGGTAAGGCGTTAAGAAACACATACTCATAATAGGTACCACAGAGTAAGATAATATAATCAGGAGTGCGCCCGGCATATCCCGTGCACGGGCAGAATGTGCCCGGTGTAGGTGGTGAATGTACGACAAGGAAGTACCAAGTGAGACAGCGTCTTAAGTGGCATGCGACTACAGTTCACGTTGCAGATTTGCATTTTTTTTGTGCTTATTCTATTTAATACTTATTTACTTATTGTAACAATTTTATTTATAAACGCCCTTCGTTCAAAGGCACAACAATAGTTTCTCTTTATCAAGCATTTCAAGAATGAATGCATATAATAAACCTAAATCCAAAATACCCATACACATTCAAAATCTCGAAGAGATAAATTATTATTTTGTTAATGATGCAATTCCACTCATTAGCAATACCAATATCAAAACCAAAATATCATTTTAAATTTTAAATCCCAACTTGTTCTCAAATGCATTTTATTCAATTAAAACAAGCTAACTGGTAGCGATGGAATACTATACATTGTAGCTTTGTATTGAAACCAACTGTTTTGGATGTCTGAAAATT
The DNA here is from genome assembly GCA_036346205.1 of Vesta saturnalis. Taxonomy (NCBI): domain Eukaryota; kingdom Metazoa; phylum Arthropoda; class Insecta; order Coleoptera; family Lampyridae; genus Vesta; species Vesta saturnalis. The sequence goes on from JARFJB010001506.1 coordinate 1,138,987, forward strand.
GAGTAAAATTATACCAATAACATGCTGTACTGCTATATATATATATATATATATATATATATATATATATATATATATATATATATATATATATATATATATATATATATATATATATATATATATATATATATATCATATTCAAATAAAAATTACTGTAATAGTATGAGTATTAAATGTCAAGAATCAAGTAGGCTGTGACATGTCACAATCCTTAGCAGTCAGAAAATAAATTCATAACTTACCATTTGCATATGTCAATAATAAATTGTTTTGTTGTGTCACATTGTTTTATAATTCTATAACAGTATCTTTTTGAAAAGTATTTCCCTAAAATTATTTGAAATTACGATGGTGCTCTCAGAAAAACAGCGCACAGAAGTTTTAATGATATTAGGTTATGGCGATCATAAAAGAAGTATGGCAGAAGTATGCGACATCTTTCGTGAAAAATATCCTGGTCGGGTACCTATAAATAAAGCGACGGTACCCAAAATATTGCATAAATTTAATGAGATTGTAATGTTAGGGATAAATCCAAGAGTGGCAGACCCACCGTTTCTGAAGATACTCAATTAAATGTATTACTTGAAGTTGAAGAAAATCCTCATTGTTCAATTACAACTTTATCTACTGACAATGTCATTTGTCATAGCGCAGTTCATAAAATTTTAAAAACTGCCAAATTAAATCCTTACAAAATTAAACTTATAACTGAACGTTAATGGAGACGATTTCGATAGACGTATGTAGTTTTGCGAAAATATACAAGAATTGTGTAATCGAATTAATGGATTTGAATATAATATCTTGTTTTCCGACGAAGCTACTTTTTGTTTAAACGGTACCATGAACAAACAAAATTGTCGTTATTGGGCAACAGAAAATCCTAATTGGACAATGGAAGCTTATACCCAATATCCCCAAAAAGTAACTGTGTGAGCTGGGATTGTTAGGAATACAATTATAGGACCATATTTTTTTGACGGAACTGTGACGGGTGAAAGATATTTAGAAATGTTACACAAACCTATGTAGTTCCATTTTTAACCACAACTTTTCCTAACATTAATAACTCTGGTCAAATAGATCCCACCATTTGGTTCCATCAGGATGGAACAAGTCCACGTTATGCTGTAACAGTTAGACATTTTTTAAACCGAACTTTTCCCAATCGCTGGATTGGACGCCGCGGTCAAATTGTATGGTCTGCTAGGCTGCCAGATTTAAATCCCATGGACTTTTCGATCTGGGGTTATTTAAGAAGTAAAGTATATGTAAACGGACCTACCACTTTAGAAAATCTCAAAGAGAGAATCTGTGCTGAAATGCAACAAATTACACAAGTGATGTTGTCAAACATAACCCAAGAGTTCATTGGACGTCTTGGGTACTGTCAATTAACCCAAGGAGCTCAATTCGAGCATTTGTTATAATTATGTTATTTGTTAACTTTTATTACTAATTTTCCTTGTTAAATAAATAGTGAATTAAATATTTAACAATCCAAACGTTGATTTTCATTATACTCAGTATACTGTAGCTTGAAAGAAATATGTTATATAACAAATTTGGTATGGTTAAACTCATAAATCTATTTAAAAAAATTCTGGAAATAAAAAACTATATATTAAACTTTTATAACTTTCACTTTTACCAGATAAACAACGAAGCGTTACTCATTGATGGTGTGTGTGTGTGTGTGTATCAATGAGTAACGCTTCGTTGTTTATCTGGTAAAAGTGAAAGTTATAAACGTTTAATGATTTCTGAGTAGCCTAAAGGGCTTTGAGCCACATTATTCTTTAGAATTTGTTTGTTTTTGTATATCTCTTAAGCTTTCATACTAATCTAGTTTGAACTTATTACTAACATGTTTAATTAGATATTCTTATCGTTATCTACAACATGATTTTAATCAAATATATGTGAAAGATTTTAGATAGACGTTTTGTATAAGCAGGATAGATAATTTTACATACTTTTGTTTCTATTTGTTCTCTAGCGTTACCTAATGTAGTTACACATACGTGAGGGTTAAGAATATTATTTTCCAATTACTTGCGTTCACTATAATATAGATTTCTGGGAGAAGGGTTTACCATTACTGTATATCAATTTTTTAATGCATATTAAAAAATTAATTTTGATGTTTTCAGAATAAGGGTAAACTCAATTCAGAAGCCACTACGTCAGGGACAAATAGCAATTCTGGTGATTTAAATAAAGGCGGACAAATTCAAACGTCTAAAAAATCACCACCAACTCAAAGTGTAAGAGCTAAAGATCAGTTAATATACTTGGCTCAACTCCTTGGAGTACAAGTGCAATTCTCTGATTTTCCTAAAGCAAATCATGAGATGTATCTCACACTAGTGTCTTTAAGTACAAATCCACCACAAGTTTGTCATGGTGAAGGACCGACAACTGATATGTCTCATGAAAAAGCAGCTTTGGAAGCACTTACCGTACTTTCAGAACTAGGGCTGGATAATGTGACACCCACAAAAGAAAATAACCCGGAGAAGTAAATAGTTACTAAATATTTTTATATTAAAACTAAAGTTTTATTTTTAGTGTACATGGAAATACTAAACCACAAGTACCAGTGTCGAAAACCGGTATTAACCAAAATGGTATAAAAAAACAATCTTAAAATAAACTAGGAACTCTTGCATCTGTACCAGTAATGAATATAATGTATGTGTCATAAAAAATATTATATTCATATTGGTACAGAATGTTTTGTAATATGGGTTCCATGCGGCCATGTCCGACTTTAATGTTTTTTTATGATTTCATTACATATATTGTTATATGCTATGATTTCATGTGCGCTGGCTATATAACAGTGCAATCCCCATTGCGTTTTACAGGGCAGAAAGCACAATAGGGAAAATACAGTAGTACAGAATTGATTTGCAAAATATGGGAACTAATTTTTTTAATAAATGAGATTTGTTTTAATTGAATACAAATGGTATAAAATTTATATTGTGGCTGTTTTCTTCAGTTTGCTCTTGAGAATAATATCAATATTAGATGTTCTCGTGTGCTATGCAATTCTGACTGCTGAAACATTAAAGTTTGTCGATTTCAGTATTTAAGTTACATTCTAACGTTTTGTTTTTTAAGTTTTGTTTTTGTTGATGTTCTATCAAAAATATTAAAGAATAAAATTATATGTTTGTGTTTTTAAAGTGGTATGACTGACAGTTTATTTATACTGATCTGTTTGTAGCATTTGGTAGTTACATGTACTATTAATATGTTTTTTCTGTATTCACTGAAATCAATAAACATACTTCTAAACTTTGGCCTAGGTAACTTAGTATGGTGACTTTATAAGCCCTTTTTAACATACAAAATACAGCAATGTGCCACACAAATATCAAAAGCAAATCCAAGTAGCTATAATTTGTAGTGCACTAAATTATTAATTGGGGAAATGTTATGGATTGATTTTTTAGGGGAATTTGAAATAAATGGTTCTTTTTTTAAAATGAAAAATGATCTTATTACACAATACTGTTTGTTTTTTAAACCTAAATATTAATGACTTTCCAAAAATTTTATTACATATCGCTACAAATAATTAAAAAGATCCATTTTAGGTTGAAATTAAATGTTTATTTGCGCTAATGATTTTGTATAATTTTCATATGTAATAAAAGAAAAAGACTAAGCAAGCAAACCTACAATTACCCAGAAAGTCATATGACAGAGTTCAGACAAACCGGGAAAACTCTGGGAAATTGAGCAATCTAAAATCTCAGGGAAAATTATAACAAATAATAATACGTTTGAAATTACAGGAAACTTCGTTTTACTTACTTTATGTAGAAATAAAAACAGTTGCGTTTTTGTCCTTGTTTAAAATACTCGGATGCATATTGTGTGTGTATTTCACAGTTCAGAAATTGGAAGATGAATCGTCGTATGGTTGTCGTGAAAGCATGGGTGGAGATCAGTCCTATGTATTTCGTCCGCTCTGTGATCAAGATAAAAATATTTTTATCAAACTCATGTAGTTTTTTTTCACAGTTATTGTGATTAAATTGAAATTATAATAGTTGGATTGTTAAGTAAAATTTGTTTGGCACCTTTTTGCTTTGTTTATCACGGTGGCCTATTTTGAATCTCAATCAAATCACAGTAATGTGGAAGTAATTTTTTTTTAAGGTGCATACTGTGCCGAAAAAAGTTGTTTAATTAAATAACTTTTAATTGTACTACAAATTTGATCTATTTTAATGGAATGAATACCTAACCTAACATTTATTGTATTGAAATTTAATTGTTTTGGGTTAGAAATATATATATATATATATATATATATATATATATATATATATATATATATATATATATATATATATATATATATATATATATATAGTTATTTTAGTTTTGTATACATTCACACAAAATGCACCTTATATTGTAACAACTCTTTTTCGTGTTGTATAAACTATACCTCAATTTAAGATCTTTCCTTCATTTAGTTCTAAATACAAGAAACTTTTAATTATGGAAATATTGGTATGCGGTAGGCAACTTAATTTGCATATCTTCATAGTGCCTATTTTCGTAGAGATTTACATTCCCATAAACTGTTTTCTAGTCATTGAGTTGCGCAATGCATCGTGACTTAATTCTATAAGCAACGCGTCTGCGTTAAGTTAATCTGCTGATATCTTGTAGACATGACCTCATCATCTACTTCGAAATCTTCCATTTTCACTTCCTGTTTAATGTCGAAGCATGAAGCTGCTTCTTTTTGATTTTATTTAAATTTATGTGAAAAACGCCATCAATTTGGTGGTAAGAGATATTTTTAATACATTTACATAAAATTTAAAGCATTTTGTTCTTTTTAGGCGTTTTTCTTGACGTTGTTTTTCTTTACGTTGTTTTTCTTTACGTATTTTTACCAATTTTTACTTTAATTGTACGTTTATCATTAATTCAATTCACAACGTAATTGAATTTTAAGTACGCATTTGGTTTTATGATTGCAATTTTTTTTAATGGAAAACTTCCAAATAATGCAATAAGAAGTGGATTTAACAATTTTAAGAAGAAATTATACGGATTTTATAAAGATAAATTCAGTTTGGGGTGTGGCTGATAACATTATGTCAAGATTGCACCATGATGACGTAAGAATGACTTCATCCTGTTAACTTCTCCGTAATCATATTTAGATACCAGTGGTTGTCAAAAAGAAAAGTTTGTGTACAAAATTTCTAAGGTATTTATTTAGTGATTTATTTAGTATTTTAAGCATAATTTTAAGACCTTCATTATTTCATCATTACATTTAATTCAATAAACATAGTCTGTATAGTGTTATTTTTAACACTTTTGTCAAGTCTGTTTAATTGTACCAATAATTTAAAAAAGACAATTTGGCGCCCGAGATAACTTCATTTTTTTATATTCTTTATTATTAATGGTAAGTGGTAATTAAGCAAATCATTTTAGTGAACCTATCCTGTTAATCTACCGATGAGCCAAAGGCACAATTATAAATGGTATAAGGTTAGTATATGTTGGAGAATTTATAATTACTTTTTATTATTCAAAATTTTATTATGGTTTTACATTTTTTATTATACTGGCGCCCGAGCAGGGACATTGATTTGCTTTTATTACCATTTATGATTATTTTCACTTTTGTGTATTTCAGTTACGATTGTTAGTGTTCACCATTTAAAGGTATTGTAACCATTTATTATTTTATATTTGAATATTTTTATAGTGTTTACGATTAGTGATATTTCATTGTTTATACATTATTTTTACCATGTCAAATTTAGATTATTTAGTGGAAGTTCTTCGTAGTGATGAGTTGTCTGTAGAGTTAAGCTTTAGAAATGTTAATCTTAAGGATGTGGAAAGGTTAACCGTAGAGGAGAAACGCAAATTACTTAGACGTAAATTGAATTTAGAAAGGATAAATCCAAATTTGTTTGATTCGTACAAGAGTCGAAATTAGCCAAACCTTAGAACTGAATTTATTACAAGAGAAACTTCAAAACATTCAATCATTGATTAATTTGTTTAAACATAAGCCTTCAAAAGTAGAGTACCTTAGACTTCGCACTCGTTTATTGCACATCTTAAAACGATTGAATTACATCACTTTTGATGATGAATTTTTATATTTATATGATCAGTTATTAACTTTATGTAACGATTCTTTAGAATTTATTGAAGCTATTTATCAAAACTTTGAATTGAATAATGATTTACCACAATTAGACACTTCTAATATTTTTATGCCACCTAACGACAATGTTAATACTTCAGTTAATATTCCAGCTGAAGATTTTTCCAAATTAATTCAAACTTTACAAATTTCTAAAAGTTCTGTTCCTGTTTATAAATTAAATTTAAAATTTAATGGTAGTGAGAAGGAAGTTTTTACATTTATTCAAAGATGCTTACCCTTTACCATTTTTAAATGATATTTTAGATAAATTAAGAGATGCTCGTTATTTAACTTCAACTGATTTAAAGAAAGCTTTTTGGCAAATTCCTTTAGACCCGGAGAGTTGTGAAAAAACTGCTTTTACTGTTCCACATAGAGGATTATTTGAGTATACTGTTATGCCCATGGGACTTACCAACGCACCCAGTACATTACAACGATTTATGGATTCAATTTTAGGTCATGATTTATCACAATCCGTTTTTGTTTATTTAGACGATATTATTATTTTTTCAAGTACTTTCAAGGAACATGTTGCTATTTTAAGAGAAGTTTTTAAAAGGCTTAATGATGCCCAATTAAATATTAATTTAGATAAATGTGAATTTTGTAAACCTCAATTATCATATTTAGGTTTTGTTATTGATAAGAATGGTCTTTCACATCGATCCTTCAAAGGTGGAAGCTATTACTAATTTTCCTCAACCACATACTTTTACAGAGGTTAAACGTTTTATTGGAATGTGTTCTTGGTATCGACGTTTCATTCATGATTTTTCCACAATTTTAGCCCCGATTAACAATTTATTGAAAGGTAAGAGAAATCCCAGAGAGTTTTATGGAATGACGAAGCGAATGATTCATTTTTAAAAATTAAATCTTTATTAGTTGATGCTCCTTCTTAGCGAGTCCTGATTTTTCTAAAACTTTTTATTTACAGTGTGATGCATCTAATTGCGGAGTTGGATGTGTTTTAACACAAGGTGTCGGAGAGAGTGAAGTTATTATCGCTTATGGTTCTCGTACTTTAAATAAAGCCAAGCAAAATTATTCAATTACCGAACGTGAGTTACTAGCAGTTATTTTTGGAATTCAAAAGTTTCGACCTTATATTGAAGGTACTCATTTTAAAGTTATTCCAGATCATCATTCACTTATTTGGATTAATAATTTAAAAGATCCTTCTGGTTGTTTAGCCAGATGGAGTGTCATTTTAGTGAACCTATCCTGTTAATCTACCGATGAGCCAAAGGCACAATTATAAATGGTGTAAGGTTAGTATATGTTGGAGAATTTATTATTATTTCATTAACTTTATAATTACTTTTTATTATTCAAAATTTTATTATAGTTTTACATTTTTTATTACAATATTATTGTAGGGTTAATTATTTTGGATCATGTCAAGCAAAAGAATTTATAAATTCGTTTTTAACGGATTTATAAGTGTGATTTATACCTGCATCCAGATTGGTCCATTTGGATAGAAGAAGTTAAAAACAACAACTTTGCAACATTTTGTAAAACTTGCCAAAGAACTTTCATTAACTCATATAGAAGTCATCATCCAGGACATTCTCATATCAAAAAGATAACTAGTTTACATAAGTGCCTTAAGTTAAATAAAATGTTTTTACCAAAAGTAAAAAACAGAGCTGTTAACTGTAGAAATTCTAAAGCAGGAATCTCCACTGCACCTCAAGTTACTTCATCCACTGAAGCCGTGCTAATAGTGTGGGCTTAAAGGGTAATTTGTGATAATGAATCCTTTAATTTGTGTAACAATGATTCTGAAATTATTAGTAAACTGTTATTTGCTTGTCGGATAGCTAAAAAATTTTCAATGGGACTAGATAAATAATAATAATCAATTTATTTGCTTATGACAATATAAATTGCATAGGATGTGTCAAATTTATGTAATGGTTGTATGTACACAATATGTTTATAATCAAATTTATAAAATTTGAGTTGTGCAGTCACTAGACTGGCCTGGGTACATTACACATTGGTCATTACGTTGCCTATTCCAGAAGAATAGTTTGGGAGACGTATGTTGACATATAAAAGTATATAATAAAACCATAGTAGGTACTTATATCCTGTTTACATCTTTATAATGTACAATAATATTGTAATCCTTTTCATTAATTTTGACGTTTTGATAACAATTACAGTTACAGTCTCCTTTTTAAAAACTTGATCAAGATGTTAGATAAATATAGAGGGTGTTAGGTAAACATGTGGCAAAAATTCATGGGGTTATTTCTTGGCCTATTCTAAGAATATTTTGTCCTATGATGATTTTTGAAAAAACCCCTTTGTTTCGAAGATACAGGGTGAACAAAATTTGCGACAACCATATTCGATATTTGTTGCAATCGCCTTTTTTTTCAGTATCACTAAATTGACTTATTAGCTCATTTTACAACTTTTGGCCAAGTTTCGCCAAGATCGGCTATCAGGTCTGTGTATGGATGTATGTCAGTATCCACGATAACTCCAGAACGAAAATACCTACGCACTTAAAATTTTGTATTTAAGCTTGTTTTCATTTGGCTTACAGCTGATTAGATTTTGGGAGAAATCCAGCGGCGGAGAGGGGGGGGGGGTTATTACGTTCGGTTTCTTTTTTGGTTTTTATCAAATATTTCTAAAACAGCTGCATATTTCAAAGATATAAAAATACCTAGATATAGACCTTAAATATGTCGATTAATTATATTCTATGCAATTTTTTGATAGGACGCGTAATTTAGCAGCAAACAAATTCATAAGGTAGAATTGGACAACTTGTGAAATCGTATAATTAATTCTAACTCAATTAGAAACGATCTTGGTGTGTTTGAAAGAGTTCGGCAGCTAATGACGAGAAGATTGAATGCTTGTATCCAGGCTGGAGGAAGTCATTTAGAACATTTATTGTAGATTGAGCAACTTTACATGTACCTTTAATAATAAAATATTGTTACTGTCGCAAATTTTATTCACCCTGTATCTTCAAAACAAAGGAATTTTTCAAAAATCATCATAGGACAAAATATTCTTAGAATAGGCCAAGAAATGGCCCCTTGAATTTTTGCCGCATGTTTACCTATCACCCTGTATATGTATATATAAAAATCATATTGTAATTATGCTACAAAGAGGTTGACTAGACTTAAACATATCACATTATCTGTACAATTTTTGCATTCAAAGTCTATCGGATCTGTACTAATTTATGATCGCACCTCTTGCCTTTCTGTCATCTCAGATTTCGATGGTGCATGCTCTAAAAAAGTCAGTGTACAACTGACCGTTGTGTGTGTAATATAGCTCCACGTGTTTTTGCCTGGCACAATTATTATTCACAATGATGTAGAATTTAAGTATTGCTGAAGTGTAACTTATTAAAAGTGTTAGTTCAAGCCGGTGTTTTTATACAACAACAACCTACAAAATTTCAGCCCTCGGCTATCTAAGACAGCGAGTTCCAGTTTAGAATTCGCTTAGTGTCCATTACATTCTTGTGATGTATGTCGTTTTACAATATATGATATTACATTATCCTTAAGCTGCGTTACAGAATTGAGATATGGTGTAGAAACAGTTTTGTGCTAGAAATTGTTTTATTTCCCCTTAGAGTGGTTTTTATTTGAGATGTTTCTTACAATTTTTGGTAAATTATTATAGAAATGTGGACCAAAAAACAAAGAATGTCGTGTCACACTATATTTACAGTAAGGCAAGTGAATATTAGTGGTAGATCTGGTTTAATAATTATGTACATCAGAATTTACATTGTAATTAGGTTTATTATTGTGCACATAAATGTCGTTACCTTCTTTATTATGATAAGTTTTTCAATTCAGTTAACTGCATTGTAGTTTGCTTTGATGAAGCACTTAAAAAAAGTTATTCAGAGGGGTCAAATGGATTTGCACGTATGTTATTACAGTGACGAAAGAGATGAAGTATGAATTATTATTCTCCAACCCTTTTGCTGTTAAATTCTGGGCGTCGCATAAAACAAACACACAAAAGAAAATATTGTTTTCATAAGCAAATATAAAAATCATTAAGCTGTTCATATTGAAATTAAATAAGCTTCTTATCGCTTTATAGTTATTTCCATTAGTTTTATTTTCAAAAGTTTATCTATCCTGTTCCACCCATATGCTTTACTATTTCTTGCTTCCCCAATCGTCTTTCCACTATCTCTTTTAAGTTCTCTCCCATTTTTTTCTTCGTCTTCTATGTTTCTCCTCTTCCATTTCCATTACTATCTTTGAATCTTATTTTCTTTCAATCTCCACATATGTCTCATCCCTTTTAATTGCTATTTCTCTATTATTGTTGTCACTGCTTCTTGTTTTAATCTTCCTCTTATATTGTTTTTCACAGTCTCTTCTTGTGTTTCCTGTTACTTTTCTAAGATGTTTCATTTCTGTTGCTGTTAGAGCCGACTTGTGTTTATGCAGTAGTGTCCAGCTTTCTGCATCATGTGTTAAAGCGGGTAGAAAAACTGTTAGGATACTCTCCTTTTTGTTCGGATACTTGGCTCTCTTTTCCCTATTGTTTTATTTATAGTGTTATTTTCCCGTTCTATGATATTATGCTTCTTAAATAGTTGTATTCTGCTACTGCTTTCAGTACTTCTGCTTCCAGTACTTCTGCATTTATTTTCTTATCTCTCATACTTAATTTTTCTTTGCTTATGTACATTATTTGCTTTTTATACATTTATTTTATAGTTTTATTTTCTCTAGTTCTTCCGACCATACATTTAATTTTTGTTTATACTGTCTCTCATGCTATTATTACTTATTATCATCTGCATATAATAGTTGTTGTAGAGGTATTGGTTACACTTGTCTGTATCCTATTTTAGTTGGTTTTATTCTCTGGCTTAGTTTTTTCCATAACCTCTTTCAGTGCTACGATAAATAGTGGGCTATCACCTTGTTGCATTCTTCTATTGATTCTAAATCCTTCTGATAGGACTCCATTTATGTTGACCCTGTCTTCTATATTGTTATACAACGTGTGGCTATAAAATAATGAGACTATTGCTGCAAAACATTTTATTTGAATTTATACATTTTTAGTTATTATCACCTTCAATATAGACCCCTTCTCTAACCTTACAACGCTCTATACGAATTTTACATTGTTCGAAACAGTGCTTCTGTGAGCTCCTTCATGACGCGTTCCGCTTTTTTTTCACAGCTTCAATGGACAGAAATCTTATTCCTTTTAATGTAGATTTGATCTTGAGAAACATAAAAGTCACACAGTGCAAGGTCTAGGGAATAAGGTGAATTGTCCAACACTGGGATGTTGTATTTGGCTAGAAACGTCTTGACAGATAATGCAGAATGAGCCGGCGCATTGTCTTGACTTGTTCTTCCACAATTCGGGTAATTTTTTTCTTCTTTCACGGAGTTAAGTAAGAAGATAGTAATGTTGTTTAATAGTTTGACCTTCTGAAACCTAGTGATATATCGAAAAAAACGATCATCATCGCTCTGAATCTTGATTTGTTTCAGGATCACAAGTGAAAAACCAAGATTTGTCAATCTTATCATTATTTCCAAGAAGTTCGGGTCATTTTCAATGGCATTCGAAGTATCAGTACAAGCATTTTCGCGAGCTACCTTTTGTTCAATCGTGAGAATTTTAGGCACCATTTTCGCACAAAATTTTTGCATGTTAAAATGGTTATGTAAACTTTTGCTTTACGCATTCTTTGTCAATTATTGCAGTTTCAGAAATCCGACGGTTAGAGCGAATCAGATTACCGACTTTTTCAATATTTTCATCTGTTTTTGACATGGCAGGGCGACCCGGACGTAAATCATCTTCATCTTCTCGGCCATCTTGGAAACACTTAAACCACTCAAAAACTCGCGCACTTGATAAACATTAATTGATATACACTTCTTGTAATTAAAGGTAAGTTTCAACAGCGGTTTTTCCAAGTTTCATGTGAAATTTCACGACGATTCGTTGCTCTATTATTACACATAATTTTTCCGGCAAAACAAAAGAACAGCTCTTATACAGAACGAAGGCCATGGCCAGACTAATTTGTTTACAGACACGGGAGTCATTCGAAAGAGCTGTCGGTCGTTCGTGTTTGGCGCATGCTTACTTCTGTGGAAGCATCAGTCTCGTTATTTTATAGTCACACTTCGTATATACTTTTTATTGCTTCTACAATCTGACTATTTATTTTATAATTTTCCAAAGTTTTCCATATTTGTATTCTTGAGATGTTTTTAAACGCTGCTTGTGTGTCTAAATGCTAGGTATGGATTTTTCCCCTTTTCTAAACTCTTATTATTATTCGTGACGTGTATATATTATTTTGTGTTTCTCTGGCCGGTCTAAACACGGGTTCTTCTTCCTTCTGTTTTATTTCTACTTCCGTGATCAGCTTTTTTTCTACTATTTTTGTGTAGATTTTTACTGTAGATAGACTTAGTATTCTGTAATTCTCACATTTAGTTGTACTTCCTTTTTTATGTATTAGGTACAATGTTTTACTTCCATTCCTTAGGTATTATTTTTTACTCCCATATTTTTTGTATTATTTCCTTAATTGCTTTATGATGTTTTCTCTCCTAACTTTATTAATTCCAGTATTATATTATCTATTCCTGCTGATGTTCCGTTTTTTAACTTCGTTATTACTTCTTTAACCTCCTCTTCTGTTATTTCTATCCTTTCTTTGTTTTGGGACCTCATTACCGACTTCTCCTGTTACTGCTTGAAATTTATCGTCATAGTAGTTTCTCCATGTTTCTGCTATTGCTTCTAGGTTTGTGATCAATTTATTATTTTTATTTTTAATGTTTTTTATTCTCGGTTTTTCCTTTCCTATGATTCGTTTTATTACTAAAAAGTGTTTTTGGTTTCCTTTAAAATTCACTTAAATTTCTGTTCCGAATTCTTCCCAAGTTCTTCTTTTGGCTAATTTCACTTCATTTTGGCTTTATTTATTTGTTTTATATATTGTTCTCTTTCTGTTAGCAACTTTGTTTGCATGTATTTTTCCATAGTTTTTTTTTAATTTTTAACTGCTTCTCCTACTTTATCATTCCATCATTTTGTTCTTGTAAAACGCCTATCTTCTTTACTCCCCATATTTGTTTTGCTTTTTCTGATATTATTGTTTTAGTGTTTTCCATAGTTTATTAACATCTTTTTCTTCATTAATTTCCCTTTCTGTTCTTTTCAGCATTCTATCACTATATATGCTATTTGATTTTCTTTTGTATTTCTAAAAAATTATTAAAGCTTGATTTAGAACTTCAACAGAATTTGCTGAATCTAAGATCGTGTTAACATTGGTGTCAGAGCTGAAAAGTGTAAAAGAGAAACTACTTAAAATTGAATTTAGATAGGAATGCCAATTATTCTTGAAGAAAATAATGAAGAAGATATAGAGCAACATCCATTAAAATATGAACTGACTCGAGCTTTTTATCATTTGTAGATCCTACCGAAATAGCTAACAATAAAAGTGTGGTTTGTAATATAAATATAAATACTGTATTTCCACTTTATACAACAGCAATCATGTTTTAGAATCTGTCGCTGAATGAGCCCTAAATCAGTATTCTGATTTATTAGGTGATGCCGATTTAGCTGTTTTTAAAAATTGTAATAAAACAGAATTAGTGGATACATTTTAGAGTGCGTTACTGAAGAACAAACTTTGTTACATGGATTTATGGACTGTCATTAAAATAGTTTTAATTATTTCTCACAGAAATGCTTTTAATGCATTTAAACGAAAAGTTGTTGGTGAAATTAAGGCTAGTTTATGATGGGTTGCAATTTGCAGGTGGAATTACAGGAACTGATGTGTACAATAAAGAACTTATTCATTTTGTTCGATTATCACGATCTCGATATGAAATTGCAAAAAATAATGCCTTCAATCAGACAATGGAGAAATAGAAATTAATGCAAAATTTTTTGTGGGATTTTCAGAAGATATCAAATAGCATAATGATTATGATTTGTTTTTTAAATTGGTTTTAAGTATAATTATAGTAGCTTTACTTACTGTTGTAAGTAGAATTCAAACATGTTTAGCCTTACTTAATATGTGTATGAGAATAACTACACAGGGTGTGTATAAACAGGCGCATTTCCTACTTGTGGCGTTATTCTTTGGACAATTCTGAGATGAAAATTTATGTACAAAATGTCGGATCTGCTTCCGTTTCTTCACATGAGGTCACCAAAGTTTGAAATTTCAGCTCCTATTTTTGCAATTGGTGTCAAAAGTAGAAGAAAAAGTTTATATTTTTTTACAAAGTATCATAGCTAAATCCATTCGGAATAAGTTAAATACAATCAGGTTCGAAAACGATAAGTTTTAAAGTTTTTTAAATTTGCAAATTTTAGGAGGAATCGATTTAGCAACATACAGTTATGGTCTCGTAAATTTCATGTGATATGTTGAAATTTCAATGTGAAGGTGCATAAAGTTAGCAACGAACCAGTATGCGTTTAACGAAAGTTGATCCCATAATTTACATGGGGAAAATGTTATTTCCTCGATTAATAAACTATTGGGTACCGAAACACTTTGAAGACTTGAACGAAAAGAACATACCTTCTGTTATTTTCTGTGTAACCGTTTGCAACAATTTGCTGATAAATAAACAAATGCACGCAATTTTAATTTCCCCCTCCTTTTAGATAGAAAAATCTTATTTTTTCGATTAATAAAAAACTATTGGGTACCGAAACATTTTGGTAACTTGAACAAAAAGAACGTCCCTTCTGTTATCTTTGTGTAAATTTTGCAGAAATTTTGCTTATAAATAACAAATGCTCGCAATTTTAATTTTACTTACCACATTTTTGATGAAATACCTGTGAGCACTTGAGCTCTCCCAACTAATTTCTTCAGCAATGCTGACTTTCGTAACAACAGTGAAGCAAACAAATAATTTAAAAGACACTGCAAATGTCAGTGTCAATATTCACCACTTAAAGGAACACTATAACAAATTCGAACAACGCCTATAACTACCCACCACCTTACTTGTAATGAATAACATAGTATAAAAACGCCACCACCGAATGAAATAATATAGCTATCATATGTACAATGAAATAGAGGTTGTTACTTACACAGTCGCCCAGGCACCAGCGGGCTTAGCACGCATTGCAAAATCTTATATAAGTGTCATACCGTTTCGGTAATCCCTAAAATGAAGACCCTCTCAGTGGGTGTGGGCATAATGAACCATTACATATTCCTAACATATTTGAGCACGGTTGTTGTAAACCCTAAAATGCAGACCCTCTCAGTGGGTGTGGGCGTTAAAGTTGGGAATTATCGGTAATGGAGGTAAGGAAAGTTGGCGTAGGATGACATACTGGCTATACGACCCTACAAATGTTACATCGGAATCTGGGTGCATTTTAATTCTTTGCCCGATAGACATCAGTTCTTTCGACTATAAAAAGATTCCATTCCAGCATGATTGTTTATGTTAAATGTAGATTAATCACTAAATAATACATTCTGCCGTTGTCCAATGGCGATTATCCTTTGCCCATCTCAAACGACGGAGCCTGATTTTCTGATAGCAATGGTTTCATCCGCGCTTTGCAACCCCTAAGCCCAGGTGTAAGAGTCTTCGTCTTAAGTAGAAGTGCATAAGTAGATATGCTATGGGGGTTTTAATCCACTTTTGATAATAATAATGCACCTCCCCGTACAGATTGTGCACATCAAGGTCAATTGTTTCTAAGGTCAAGGTCGTCGTACACATTGCCTGCATTTAAGTATATTCGTCAAGGTCAATGTCCAGATTGTCCACGCCCAAGTACAAGGTTTTCAAGGTCAAAGTCATCGTACACGTTGCATACATCGAAGTATATTCCACAAGGTCATCACTTTGCCTATGCCAAAGTACAAGGTTTTTCAAGGTCATGTTCCCTGCATCAGTCTTCAAGACCACGTGACCAGGCAATTCTTAGAATTTGGCCGAGGTCATGTGTGTGTGTGTGTTAATTACAATTCTCATTAAATATACTTTTCAAGGTATTGGGGATTCTACTTTTCTTTGTCAAGTTTTCAAGGTCACCAATTCTTTTCTGAGCTAAGTTGTTAATTAAGTTATTACAATTCTTAGAATTCTCAAGGTCACCTGCTTGGTATTACAGATTATTATCTATGCTAGTAGACAAAGTTCATTGTCCTTTTCAAGGTCATCGGTTTCAAGGTTACGCCCCCCTCCCTCCAGAAAACTTAATTGACCTCTGCTGTCAAGTGGTTCAGGTCAAAAATAATCTCCTGGCTTTGCGCAGGATGTCACACCTCTATTTGCAAGGTCAAAGTAATTCAAAGTTCTTCTATTGAGTAAATTGTAATAAAAGGATAATGCTTACGTGGGCTCATACTACTGTCCTAACCACCAGGATGAGGTAGTTTTCCTAAGAGCCGGATCCGGTTCCCAAAGACAGATATCCGTTTCCCAAAACAAGGGAGCCGTTTCCCAAAACGGAATCTGTTTCGCAACACAGGTAGCCGCTTCCCCCCATTTCAAGGTCACACCTCTGAGAAAAGAGCAAAGGCGATCCATTGTTCTGACCGACTTAGGGTTATAATTCCTTTGCCACGCTTTTCAATCAATTCATGCTAAAGGATTATGCTTACGTGGGTTCATACTACTGTCATAAACCACCAGGATGAGGTAGTTTTCCTAAGAACCGGATCCGGTTCCCAAAGACAGATATCCGTTTCCCAAAACAGGGGAGCCGTTTCCCAAAACAGGGGATCTGTTTCGCAACACAAGTAGCCGTTTCCTCCCATTTCAAAGTCACACCTCTGAGAAAAGAACAAAGGCGATCCATTGTTCTGGCCGAGTTAGGGTCATAATTCCTTTGCCACGATGTTCAATCAATTCTTGCAAAAAGATTATGCTTACGTGGGTTCATACTACTGTCATAAACCACCAGGATGAGGTAGTTTTCCTAAGAACCGGATCCAGTTCCCAAAGGCAGATATCTGTTTCCCAAAACAGGGGAACCGTTTCCCAAAACAGGGAATCTGTTTCGCAACATAAGTAGCCGTTTCCCTCCATTTCAAGGTCACACCTCTGAGAAAAGAACATAGGCGATCCATTGTTCTGACCGAGTTAGGGTCATAATTCCTAAAAATAGATTGTTATCTAGATCAATTTCTAGCTACCCCCACCATTTCAGGCTCAATTCTGAGAAATCAATTTTTAGGAATTTTGGCCCTAACTCGGCCAGAACAATGGATCGCCTTTGTTCTTTTCCCTATTTTAGCATTAAATGTGCTCGTACCGTTTATATTAAATGTAATAAAAGGTTCTTGGTTGTGTAAAATAGAGAATATTGTACCATATTCTAAAGCACTAGAGAATTTGGAACAAGAATGTTTTACCCAACAAGATGTGGAACAAATTAACGACCCTGGAATGGAAGAAACTAAAGGTAATATTAAGACTACAAACTGTAGGAAATTAGAACAGTTTTCCGAGAGGACAGAATTAGTTATGATAGGTATTAAACCGATAAGCCATAGAAATAAATTGCGTTATATATTACAATTAGAAAATATGAGCTCGTTGTACATATCTAATTATTGGTTAGAAAGGGAATTGGAAGAACAATATATAGATTTAAATTATGAAATTAAAATTAAATTGGATATACTAAAACATACGCCTAGTAGATATAAAGAAAGAATTGTATTTTCTGTGTAAAATTGTATATTGTAAATTATGTTTCTGTTAATTAAATAACATTTGTAAAAAATGTAAAGCTACCTATTTGCCAGTGTAAAAATAAGTGTTGTAAATCTAAGCTTCTTTTTTATTTGAATGATCCCTAAACTATTTTAGATTATCTCGGTTATGTGCGGGGAGGGCTGGAGTGGGTGTCACCGAAACAGCCTTCGCCGAAATCCTCGTATCCCAATTTTACCTATATGATTATCCTAAATCAACTTGGTATATTTTGAATTGTGGTTAGTTGGTTGGTTTTAGCAGTCTAAGTTAGTCCAATCAGTATTTTTGAACTGTAAGCTGTAGGTTATGATTGATTGATTGAGATTGATTTGGTTGCTTGATTGATCTGATTTGATCGAACGTAATTTGTTTGGGATTGATTTGCCTAATTGATTTGATTAATTGATTCGTTTGTTTGAGAAAGAGGCGAGAGAGATACGAACATGATCAACCTCTATTACAGAAAACATTCATTAGTCTTTACACCACTAGATGGCACCAAAAACAAACCCTAATTAGTCCTAAAAATATACCGCCGCCTTTATTACAGAAAACGTTCGCTAGTTTAATTATATACCACTGGATGGTGCCACAAACAAAACCCTAATTAGCCCTAGATATATGACACTAGGTGGTGCCACCTTTATTATAGAAAATATTCATTAGTTCATACACAACTAGATGGCGGCACAAATTCAAATTTCGCAACAAGCGGGCCACGGCAGGAGGGCGCAGATCCTAACACAAGTTTCTATACTTGTCTTATAAGTTAGCATTACGGCCCCTTATTGGAATACGATTTATCGTTAAGGAGCCACGGCAAGGGATGCAGACCCTAACACAAGTTCCTATACTTGCCTTATGAGATAGAATTAGGGCCCCCTTATTAGAATACTATTTCCAGCCAGCCATGGGGCCACGAGAGAGGCCCGAGAGCAAGTTCCTATATCTGTCTTATTTGATTAATATTTAAAAACTCCAGGGGTCTAGTTTCTACAAAATATCAATAATACAGGGGCATTTCAAATACGTTGTAATTTATATATGTGCTAATATTAGTGGTTCGCTAAATTAGCAACAATAGAAAATATCTCAAGATAAAATAGAAAACGTACTACTGGCTCGAAATCGGGTAAAGATAAATTCAATAAGATGAATACAGTACGGCTTCTGGGAACGAGGAGAAAGCGTGTGTAGTATTTCCAGGGTCGTGCTGAAAACAGCTAATATAAGAGTAATCTTACATCTATGCAATAATAATAGTAGCTGTATATTATCCTTTGCATGTATAAGTATAATTATTACCGAATGAGCATTATTATTATGAACCAGCATCAAGGATATTAGATGTTTTGTTAATAAACTATTACAATATAATCCTTCGTGAGATGAGATGAATGAGCTAAAATGTATTTTACATCTTGATAATAGCGATGTTCTCTATGAAATTTCAAATAAACTAAATTACGTCACTCTTATTTCCGATTACAAAAATTTAAGTTTAATTAGCATGGCTATTGAATGCCAATATAACGTGAAGTGCATGTGTGTGTAATTAAACATTTACGTCATCGGAAATTTCCAAGGTCAAACCGAGGTCAGCCACGTGGCAGGCCTTGGGGAATTCTCAAGGTCAAAAGTGGGCGGGGCTTGTGACGTCACACACACACCCACTATATATATATATATATATATATATATATATATATATATATATATATATATATATATATATATATACACACACAGCGTGGTTCGAATTTGTTTCAAAAAAATTTACCGGTAGATTCCCCACAGAAAAACAGTAACTTTTTGCTAATAAACATATCCGGAAACGAATAGTTTTTAAAATACGTGTTAAACATATACATATGTAGGTATAGAAAGTTATGCAATCAACTTTTTTCCTCTATCGCTAAATCGACTTATTAACTCATTTTACGTTTGGCCAACTTCGTCAAAATTGGATATGGTTGTGTGGAATATATGTTAATATTCACGAAAACTCCAGAACGAGAACACGTTCTGGAGTTGATTAGATTTTGGGAGAAATCCAGTGGCAGTGTGGGAGGTTTATTCGGGACAGTTTTTGGTTTTTATCAAATATTTCTAAAACAGCTGCATATTTCAAAGATATAAAAATACCTAGATATAGACCTTAAACATATCGATTAAATATGAAATTTTTTGATACGACGCATTGATTGGTTAAAATTTTTTCAATATTTGAATGACGATTAATTTTATAAGAAAGCGTGTAGGCATATTTTTTAAACAAAATTTAATTGAAATAACTTTTGTTTATAAAGTTTCTTAATATAACGCTAAGTAAGTCTAAAAATTAATTAAATATGAATAAAAATAATTTATAGAAGCGGCCGGCTTTGGAATTTTCTTTAAGTTGACACCTATTTATGTCTATTAATCTCTATCTGACATGAAGTTTTAAACGTCCGTTTGACATATATTATCGTTTTTGTTTTTACAATGTTGCCTATTTTCGTAATGAACTTAAGAGATTGCATAATTATCCCAAAAAAATGTTATAATTATTTCATTTCTTTTAATTTCCGTTTTGTAGGTTGAAAGGTCGTGTGGTGTTCCACACCAGATATTTTTTAAAAATAGAAATCAAAACAAAGCATTTATTAAATGTTAAAATACGAATTTAATGATATTAAATAAAACCATAGATTGCTATGGAAAACATACATTTATTTTCCCATAACAAAATCTGACATAAACGTCATAAATCATTATTTTTAAGTTATTGTTGTGTTGTTTGAAATAAACTAAATTAATTCAACATTTACCATCATGCCTCATGTAGTTACTAACGAGGAATATGCCGACATGGCAAAAAGATTTCCAAACGACAGCCCAGTCATCGAGTTTTTCTGAAACTCATCGTCTGTTTCGAGAAGTTGGTTTAAATAAAATAAAATAAAAATCATAGAGATAGATGCAAGAGCTGAACGCTATCGAGAAGAGTTGAATCTTTTTGAAGTAAAAAATCATTGAAGTTTACGTAGGGCTAGTACATACCTTTGGGTTCAAAATGTACAAGTCTCAAAATCAAAAGTGTTACGTACATTGCGAAGATATCGTCAGAAAGCATACTTGTTCAAAATGTAATAGATGGCGATGCTGTGCTGCACTTACATTATTGTAATTGGATGATAAACTCCATCTGTAGAGATGCAATGTTTCTCCAAAGGATTTTATGGACTGATGAAGCTACTTTTACAAGAAGAGGCATTGTTAATGTTTGGATAAGAGTAGTAAATAATAATCTGTGGTCCATATTTTTTGCTACGTCGATTAAATTCTGCATTATTTCTGGACTTTTTGGAAAATGATATTGTTGACGTTCCTCTTTAAGACAAGACTATTGACTACAATTATATGAAGCTCCAGCTCACTTTGAAGTTAACACACATAACTGGTATGATGCTAATTTACCTAGGCCGATCAGAACTAATTTCTTGGCAACTAGGTCACCTGACCTTACTGTGTTGATTTTTTATTTGGGGTTATTTAAAGGATCAGATTTATGCTACACCTGTAGACAATACTGAACTATTAACCCTATGTGTTAATGAAGCTTTTAAATAAGAATCATCTAATTCCTTTAGCTATATTCAACTCTTTGACAATATCACAAATGTGTTGAAGTTAATGGCTTACATTTAGAGCAATTGTTATAACTTAATTGTCAACTCAAAGTGAGAAAGAACACAGGAACATCCGCAAGGGAGAAATAGAAATATCTAGAATCGCCGAACATGTCTGGAACGAAGATCACCGCATCCAATGGGATAAAATATGAATTCGACTCAAGTGCGAAAACAGTCTAACTAATAAGAAACCACAGTTACAAAACCCTTATAATACAGAATTAATTGTCTGGTTTCATTATAATTTTTTCATATACCTATGCTTATTCAGTAATAATTTGAATGTTGAATATCATTAAATTTATTTTGACATTTAAATGCTTTGTTTTCGAAAAAATGAAAAACCGTTCATGTATTTATAATATATTAACACTCTGTATGTTAAAATCTATTCGTTTCCCTTTCCGGATATATTTATTAGCAAAAATTACTGATTGTTAGTGGGGAATCTACCGGTAAATTTTTTAAAAATAAATTTGAACCACCCTGTATATATATATATATATATATATATATATATACAGGTCGCACAACTAAAGATGATTTGGAGGTCAGATGCGCATTCGTCCGTTTTCAAATATTCTACTCGCGGCAATTCGAAGTTCAGTAGCGTCGCAGGTAAATTGTTTCAAGTGTATATTACGTCATTGTACGTATACAAACATAATTATTAACACATTTTCTTAATACTTATGTAAATTTTACATTTAAGTTAATGAAATTAGAATGTTTTAAACAGATTAGGAATGTATATAAATTATTAAATTAATAAAATAACATAACACTTTAAATGTGATTTTGTACATGTACAAACGATTAATTACGCCGCCCCTGGTAAGTGATTTTAAGCTGTTACACTTGACGATTGTTCCCGAACGCAATGACGTATCTGCGCGACCCGAATCACCTTTAATTGTGCGACTTGTATATATATATATATATATATATATATATATATATATATATATATATATATATATATATATATATATATAATGCAGGCAAAACATACCATTTGCTACCAAAGCTGCTTTCCCAGTCTCGACTTCAGTTACACAAGATTTAAAACTGCAGGGTTCTATTGCAATTTTAATAAAAGTTGTATGGTCTAGATGTCTCTGATTATAAGAATTAAAAATTCCAAACAATATTGTAGCCTTACATTGCCTTTATTGTATTATATATTAAATGATACTAATTTAGTTAATAACACGTTTTAAAAATAATAGTTTATTTCAAAATTACAATAACTATATATTTTTTAATGTGATACTGTAGGAATGTAGGTACACAAGATAATTAATACCCATATATGTAAGAAGACCTGTAAAAACATTATTATATTTCACTAAAAAGATGTTAATAACTTACTATATAACACAACACAAATAACCTAGCTATTGAATATCTTCTTAAAAATATACCTGTACGTATACTAATAGCATCCAAAGAGGAATAGGCACGTTTCACCCTCCTCGTTACACCAATATCAAAAGGAGATAATTTAAATAGATGAGGAATATGAGATTTTCCTGGAGCAAATCATAAATTACATAAAAATGATACGTGTAGCTTACCTTCATCCGTCTCTATTAGTGTGGTACTCTTTACTTTACTTCGCTGTGAGAGCATCATTAATTGACGATATTCATTCTGTAATAAACTATATTAAAATTTAAGTTAAAATATCATTTATTCTACCTCCAATTTTTCTAATTGCAAACGTAAAGCGTTTCTTTCTGAAGTTACAGTTTCTAAACTATTTTGCTTCATCATTAATGTATGGGTAAGACTCTGGATTCGATCATCATCGGGACTAATATTAGTATTACACTTTTGTTTTAAATGTTCTTCCAACTGTTGTATCTTTTGTGACTTATTAGCAATAATGCTGTTTTGATGTGCAATCTCTTGCAATCTCGATTGTAATTCCTATAAAAGAATTATGAGAACAAACTGTATTACTGATAATGTATGCCCAACTTTAGACTTTGAACGACATTCGTCATCAGCAGCTGAGCGTATCTTTTTCTCGCGCATTAACGAATCCTGCAAAACTTGTTTAGCAGTTTGATTTTCTTTCTGGGCAAGCATAAAGTTATGTTGAATTGCAGTTAATTCACAATTAACTTTTGACAGTTTATCCGCAAGTTCAAAATTTTTTTCTTCTTGAAATTTCAACTCTTTCCTAAATTTGAACATTATACTTAGTTTAAATACACACTTACGTTTCTATTACCTTAATTCGTCATAATAATTAGAGATAATTAAATCACTATTTTCGACATCAGCCTCATCTTGTTTCAGTCTTATAAGTTTCTCCTTTTCTTGTAAAATTCGTTGTGCTCTTGCCCGGTACTGTTCCATTTCTGTTTGTGTTGCTATTAGTGTCTCAGTGGTTCTATCAAGTTGACTTTGTAAATTTGAATTTTCATTCTGTAGTTCACAATACATATGACGAATATTTATTAATTGCTGGTTAATTTCCTCATTCTCCTGTTCTAGTTTACCAATTTTATCTTCATATTTTATTACAGTATCATCCATAAATATAAAACTAAAAATTATTACATATACAGTTTAAGTAAGTAATATTAAAAACCTATTTTGTAGAGATCCTGATTTTGACGATAATCCAGAAGCGTCACTTTTCATTTCTTTCTTTAAAAGTACATCTGCAGATGACGGAGAAGGGGTTTCTCTTTTATTTTGTAAATTGGCATTAAACGTAATACCAAAATCTTCAGTATCTGGCAGCTGAGATTTTTCACTAATCACAGAAACTCTATCACATGATCCTATAGTTTCGTTTTCATTAACACAAGCATGTATGGAATTTTTAATTTCGATTGCAATGGTTACATCATTAGTAACCGCGTCTTCAATAATTGTGGACGTATTATTACTACAATAACAAATTTTATTACATTTTTTTCTGTTTCTCTTACATACTCAGATCCTGTGTTCTTAATATTTGAATCGTTAAAAACGTTTGCAGCATTCTCATCAAATTTTACAAGAAGATTTTCTGCTTTTCCTGCCAAATTTTGCAACCACGCCATTGTTTATTTATATAAGTTGATTGTAAATCAAATTTATAAACATTTAAAAAGAAAACGTCAACGTTTCCATTCTTATAAGTGATGACTACCAATATAAAGGAAAAACAAAATGTACTATGTAGGGCAGCCAACTTATTTGGATCAACTCGATCATCTACAGAGTATTAATTTTGTAATAATTAACCATAATTCTAATTCACCATATAGTGAGGTGGCTTAACGAAATTACCGTTACCTGGCGGATAAAAGCACCAAATTTGGTATGAAGGTACCTTAGGGTATACTAATAAATGTTGGCCTAGGAGCCCTCTGAAATTTCTAAAAATTTTTATGTACGGCTCTAAAATCCAAAATGGGCGATAAATACGTCAAAATATCACGTTTAACACAAGCTATTTTAATATAAATTTTTAATTACAGCATCAAGTCAGCTAAGTATAGTACAAACTTAACTTAGGGTAATCTACATATAAAATAATATACAATAAAATATATCCCTATCATTAATTACAGTAATTTATAAGTATAAATGAACGCTAATAAGAGTTCCAAAAAAAAAGTTATAGCTATTCATTCCATGGAATTTAGTATGCAACAGTCATTGTAAATTACACTTGCACTTGCATAGTGTTGAGCAGTCCAGATTGGCTTTCCCACATTTGCAGTTGCGGCAGTCTCTTTTGCAGGAACATTTAATCAATTCCCGGCATGACCGGGAAACCTCTGGAATTGTCATCCAAACTGGTACCCATGACTCTAAAACCTTCTTCCAAGCAAAATCGTGCGGTGAAGGAAGCACTTGCTGTGTTTGTGTGCTAGTCGTCCAAATACCGGCTTGATAAACTGCCCTACGGATATGTTGTAGAAGAGCATCCTCAGTCGGTGGAAGTTTGTCTATTGCTCGATTCTGCTGACAGAAGAGCTCCTTTCTTATCTGGTTGATACTGCTGAAAGGAGTGGTTTTATCATACAGAACAGCAGTCAGTCGCTCCAGCTTCTGAAAGTGTTCGGAGTCAGCTTTCAGCAGTTGGAATGGATGAGTAGCTAAATACACAAATGTATCAGTGACGTCTTGAAATGCTTGCCATGCTTCCCAAATAGACTTCTTACTCTTACCTTTGAAGGCGGAGGTTGTGTCACAACCAGAGAATGAGTGAAACACAGGTAGTGCTCGTGATTTTGACTCCCCCAGGCTAATACAGATCGCGTTGATGTGGAAAAACCGATAATGCTTGCCCATGCCAAAGGCCACCCATATATCGGCCAAAGGTTGAGTCACACTTAGTTTATAGAATGTGCCAATAATGATGACAATCACATATGTGTCTACAGTACGCACAAGAATACTCTCTGCCCCTAGCTGTAGTGAATGTAGTACATGAACCACAATCCTTGTATCTACCTCTTCATGATTGCAGTTTTCCATTGGTATGTTTGAACCAATTTGTGCAACTGCTTTCCCTGATGTGACATATATATCTTTGCCTGGTGGCCATTTGAACTCTACAATCTTGAACGTCAAAAAGTTGAATAATTCCGTCTTGTTCATTGAGTCACGGAGAAAGTCCATCCAATTTCGCTGCAGTTTGATGTTGCCAGACACTTCCCTTCTAATCCCTTTACCTCTTTTTTCCCGGGTAGACTCCTTTAAACTGTCTGGAATGTAGGTGTCCCAAACAACATCTAACCTTTGGGAATTTTCCAGCTGCTTATAAAGGTAAGGTAGAAATATCTTATCAGCAGATTGATTAAAGGTATCCACACTTGTAGAGGGCAGGCAATGGACGATGACTGAACCGTCTAGAAATTTGGAGTCATAAGTTGAAGGGGGTTCTGATTGACCTGGCTGGTCAAGACATTGCAGTATCCCAGCCTTGTTAGTTGGCAAATGCAGCTTACCAAAGTCGGAAATGGAAGGAGGAAATGACTGTATCTCATGTGCAAAAAACTCATTCAAATCAGATTCCTGATTCTGCATAGATATATATAGTTGGCTAAATAGTTCCACATTGTTCTGAAGCACTTTCGGCTTCTTTCCCTGTTGAGATGTTGCTTTACGCTTTGGTCTCAGCTTCAAACTGTTTGATCATTCTGGCAATCTCAGGCCCTGAAAGCATCCGTCGTCGAAAAGCAACAGGGTTTTCTGTGATCCCAATAACACCACCCGAGCCTTTCACAATCTTATTCTCTTGTTCGTGAGCCTGATCAAACGGTATTGTAGAAAATGTGTTGCGTGTTTTTGAAATGACCCAGTTTGAACACCGCTAAAATTGATCCTTGATAGAATCAGGCAATGACTTCATATCCCTTATGTAGACTGGCATCCATCTGGAGTAGTTTACATGATCCAAGGCAAAGAATAGTGGTGTAAGTTCCTCTAAGATAGCAACATAAAGACTAAAGTTCTTTTCCCTGTGAGCTCTAATGAAAATGAGTATAAGGGTTTCATACTCCATGATCAAGTCCCAATACATAAAAGTTGGACTTATTTTCCGCATGCTGTTTCTTCAGTGCATTTCAGAGTCTTCATCTTTGGGGCACTCAGAGAGTAGAAAAGCTTCATGCTGGAGATTGTGCAGTGCCATTAGGGTGATTTGATGAGCATGCCTAGTTCGAGTTAAGTGTGCTGCCTTTAGGTAAGATCCGGCCTTACCATAGGATGCCACTTCTGAATCTGCAAGGGCAGTAGTCCAGCCAGATCCTTCCAAGACATCTCCCAATGTATTCCATAGGGCCATTTCAGTGTGTAATCCCCCAAGCATAACCACTTGAAGTCGCTCACCATGAGAGTTTGGCCATTTCCACTGTACTAACTTTGCCAGGGCAAACAGAGGTTGGTCAACTGTAATTACTGGTATTTGTCCTGGATTAAGGAATTGAATAGCTTGTCTAATGACATCCATGCCATGTTTAATCATTGCTGGTGGGGCCGCCTTCTCATAGAACATAGGAAGAAGTGTACACAGGGCTGGAGGGTCTACTATCGGAGGTTGCATCGCGGCGTGATAGGCAGCCCATGTTATGTTATCGCCACTAGCAACATTTTCTTTTTGCAGAAGACGTAGTGCAGGCTGGAGCCAGTTACATTTCTTTGATTTTGCTGCATCTAAACATTGCTCAACTGGAGACACATTACACTGTGGTACAACAACATCAGTGGTCTTTAAAGCTACGGATGGGGCACAGGCATAGCTGTCAGGAAGAGAGTGATTTAAGTCTCCAGAAGGCGGAATTGTAATAGGTGTTTGGCTCTCCCCAGGTTCTACATTCGTAGGCATCTGGAAAAGACTGATTCCAGTCCCATGGAATGAGGACAATGATGTAGTTCAGCTTGGGTTGTGGTCTATATTGTCAAGGGCAGCAACAGTAAACAGCCCTTTACGGAGACAAGCAGGAGACACCACTCCATTTTCTTCAAAGTGTTCACAGGAAGAAGTTCCTATCCAGTATTCAATCTCTAGAATCCTGTCATATGAAATACAAATGCCCAGGTGACATAACTTCTAGATAAGTTTCATACTTCTGGTAGCCGCATGAACATTGATGCCAACATAGATAAGAAAGGGTGGCTCACGTTCCTTGCTGTGTCGTCCCTTCAGAGCAGTATGAGACATTTTTTTCTTTGAGTTGTAAACGATGCACTGGCCAATGGTTAACATGTCTGAGAGTCACCCTTTTCTTGATCTTGCAAGCTTGAACCATTTAACATCATAGAAACAAGTGCCTTAAGACTTGCAGGCAGTGAGTCTTCTTGACATTGTGCTGGAAAGCAGCCACTAAACTTGAAACCTTGGCGATTCATAATATCTTTCCTGACCATTGTTGCTGCTTTGGCAAGGATAACAGCATCTTCTGAGAAGTCTCGAATCTTCAGAGCTTCCCTCAACATGTTTCTCATACCTTCATTGAATATGATTACAGTGTGTCTTCCATCAAACTGCTCTTGGGCTTCTGGGAAATGCTCCAATAATTGATTCTTTAGTCTTGTCTTGTTGATTTGTTTATTGATGCCCAGCTCCTCAAGACGATTTATATACATAGAGTGAATCTCAGATACTTTAAAAAGGAGAATGCCAGACTTCACTGATGTACTAATGTAACTGGTAAGTTCTACGAATGACCGACACTCATTCATTTTCTCATCTGTGTTTTCATCTTGTAGGTTTGCCTTACGAGTTAGGCTTCTGTAGCGATTTCTAAGCTGGACCAAACATGCAAGGTGGTATTTGCCTTCTTTTGCTATAAGATTTCCTCCAATTATTCTTGCCATGAGCTGTGTGTCATTAAGCTCTGTGATCATGGACCAAATATTACTGTCGGTATCAAATGTTGAAACTTGATGGAGTGGACCTTCATCTTTGCCCTTCTCACAAAACAAGCAACAATCTACGTTCAATGCTACGCGTTTACTAGGACGTGGGTTTTGACAAACACCCGTTTGTTTTCTCTTTATTGCCTTTACCAGCTTCGAATTATTAAACTTCAGATGACAAGATTTGTGCCATGAAGCGGAATGAGAAGCAAAGTTACTAGCATTTTCATTTATTCCAAAAGACAGTTCAACTGGGAGAGCATCAATGCTTCGAAAATGTTCTACATTCTTTAGGAATGTTGTGTAAGCATTTGTTTTTTCATCACTTGTGCCTGGGGTTGGAATATTTTTAAAAATGTTGGAGCCACTGGATAAACGTTTCCTCGTTAGTCCAGCCGTTTTTGGAACATTTGTAAAGAGATCCGGGTGATCCATTCCCTTCCAAAAGAGGTGACATTCGTTATCTGGTATAAATGAAAACAGGGGGAACGTAGTTCCCTGCAGCATTGAATGAACAAATAACTGTGGTAGTTGGCCCTCTTTCACCAGATGTTACAACTGCAATTCTCTTATGCCCTTTTGCTGCTAAATTGTTGTGTTTTGAACGGTTGTAATACCCGTTTCGGCTACGTTATAAATATTGTTAGGTTTACACTTAAATTTCTCTATCACGTTTTCAAAGTTTTCAAAAAATGTTCTTACCTATGTCTTGTTGAAACCTTGTATTCGGTTTATACTAGTTACTTCAGGTTTCCGAATTGAAATTGATGAATTTCTTTTTAGAAATTCTTCTTGCCAATCTTTACCAGCGACTGTGCTTGTTTTGTTAAATCTGTGGTGAATATTCAGTTTTCCTGCAATTTCAAACGTAACTTTTCTGAACTGTAAGGCGTAAACCTGTAGTACATATTCGCTAGTCTTCAAATGTGTCACTATGTTGGATTCTTGGTCAGACGTGAAGAAATCTTTTCTTCCTATACGTGGACCACACGTCATAGAATTTTTGAGTCTCTAAGGGTACTGAAGAGAATAGCAGGATCCGTGGCAGCACTTCTAATGGATTTCTCAACCTCTATGATAGCTATTGATGAGTGCTCTGGTATCCATGGCGCCTTACTAGTCGAACGAATGTGGTGTATTGGCATCTAAAATATAAAGTAAAATAATGTAATGGCCATATAAAACTTGATTGTTTACGTGCTAGTAAAAACATAAACTAGCCTGCTGCGACGACAGAAACCAACTGACATGTGCTCAGCTGCATGTAAGGTACCTGGCCAACCTGCCAATAGGAGGCAGCAGCTCCCTAGGAGCGAAATTCAAATAAACAAATTACATTACCCGCTGACTGGCATACCCCATTCTCCCCTAATAATAATGATATATAATGTTAACCCTAATAGAGTGGTCAATAACAGTGCAGTCAAATTTTCTTTAACTAATATGTATATAAAGTACAGGGTTTCATAAAAGATCGGGAGTGTAGTATATTTTCATAAATGCACTTCCGATCAAGAAATGAAAAAATACGTATGTAATATTATTTGGAGATCAAATCTTGAGAAAAAATAATCAGCGTTATTTTGAGGTCCAAACTTTTGTTTCCCCATAAAATGTTTGACGTCACACTGAAATATCTTATTTGTGGTTCACAATTCTTGGAAACAAGTTTTTTTACGTCTTAATACCAAGTACAATAATTTCTTGTATTTCATCGAAAGGTTTCCAGCGGCAGAAGAAAAACTTGATTTACATTATTCTTATCTCTGAATACCAACTATGATAATTTTCTACGTTTGTCCAAATTATATTTAGCGCTATTTTTTTGTTGTAGGCCGAAATTCCTAGAAAAGATGTTCGCATTCTTTATTACGTAGCACCGCTCGTACAGATAAAGTGCACGTTTTCGAACTAGCTCACTGTGACGAGCCGTAGTCTTTACTTACAAACGCATACCTACTTGTTATTCAACAAAATCGGTACCTACAATGTCACTCTGGCGCCACCTGCTTGAAAGTTATAACGGGACGTTATGAAATTATAAAATTGTTTACATAAAGAGGAAATGCAAACAATCACTCAGCCTGAAATTCACTAACCTGTAAGATTTGCTTGAAAATAACTTTCGTAATATATTTACTTAAACGAAAGGGCTTAAGCTTCCTCAAAAATCCGCAAAATGCGATAACTAATTCTGAAAATATACCATAAATTGGTATTCTAACTTTTCGTAAACTGTGATATCAATTTTATAGCTTGATTTCAAAATATGTATTCTTAAAAAAATCAATATGCTCAAAAACTTTTAATATTAGTAATAAAGAAAATTGATGGATTGTGCTCTTTGTATCGGGTGTATAGTTAAGCCCGTCGACCGGATTTTTCTCGGTAACTATCAGTGTTAGAGCACTGAATTTTTTTACGCTCTACGGTATCCTGAAAGACATCGTTCTAGGAATGTTTTAGGTCGTCTGGCAAACCGTTTGCGCGGTACTGGAAACACTCAAGCGGCAAGAATACCTGGACGCCTTCGCAGGGCACGGAATGTAGCAAATATTTTAGTGTTTTGGCTGCTATTGAAATTGACACTCATGTTAGTATACGAGAGCTGTTCAGAAACATGAATATAAGTACTTAGGGTATCCAGAAGATATTAAAAGAGCATAAGCTTCGCCTGTATTACCTATCACTTCATCAATCTTTGAGAGAATTTGATTACGACCGGAGATTGAACCACTGCCACTGAATGCTAGGTATGATTCAAAGGAATCCAAATTTCATGTCATCGGTGCTATAGACATATGAAGTCTTATTTAGCACTGGGTACGAGAAGTCTAAAACCAAGGTCGGTGGAGTGTTCATGTTTGGTGCGGTATTGTCGATGGAAAGATTTTGGGACCGCACATTTTCGAGGGAAACCTCACTGGAGAAAGGCACTTATAGTTTTTTCAGTACGATTTACCGACATTATTCGAAAATGTTTCTCTTCAAACAAGGACCAGAATGTTGTTTCAGCACGACAGTTGAGCGGCTCATTATTCACAAAATGTTAGAACATTTTTGGATGCAACTTATACGGAGAAATGGATTGGATGAGGAAGCTTATTCCCATGGTCACCCAGATCTCCTGACTTGACCATCCTCGATTTTTACTTCTGGGGCAGAATAAAAGATATTGTATTCAAAACACCAACAAGTACTTGAGAAGATGATAAACAGGATTCAGAATGTTATAGATAGCATTCCTGTTACAAAAATTGAGGCTGCAGAAATATCTACTCGGCAGAGACTGATTCGATGTACCAATAGAGATGGAAAACTTTTTGAACATTTAAAGTAAAGCTTATGGGTTCTGTTAATAAACTTATTATTTAGTGCTTAGTTTTCTGCAAATTTTGTTGGATTTTTTCATCGGTTACTTTTAATTTACTTATTTAATTTTTTTAACTTATTGCGCTAAAATAAAAAAAAATCCTGATTTGCTCGCATTTTTTGCTATAACTTCGCAATGAAAAGAGCTATACAGTTCTGTTCTTACGGGCCTGGTATTATTTTCAATATTGTAGCCATATGTGTTTCACTCACATTATGACATTAGTGACTCTAATACATCTTTACGGTGTGTTCTGACGGGATGTCTGATTTTTTGCGTTTATTGCTATAATTTCAGAATCAAAATAGCTAGAAACCTCTAGTTTTCAATGTTACGTTACTTATTGAATACATTTTTAAAGTGGTTCACTAGGTCTTACGCTTCCGTTTACAAATATCGGAGAAAAACTGAAGACTTTGTGTAGTTGTAATACAACGCCATGTCTCTTCAAAGAAATGAAACTAAAATCAAATTTATAGCTGTCAGTATGTAGAGGCACACAAACACTTTCGACCCAGATAAAATTCATTGAAATCGCTTAAGCTAAATGAAAGTTGTTTGCAGTTTTGTTTGAGATTCTTTAATGTTGTCCCATCTTGTTGGTAACCAGTAGAAAAAGTTTCAAACAAAAGTATTTCTAATTTATGTACGGGTCATGTTGGCGCTATTTTAAACCTAAATCGTTGTGGACCTTTCAGCTGAAAATCACTGTTTCTTAATTGGTACCTCATTGCGCTATATTGTGGTCATTTTAAGCACTTGAAAATATTTTCAATAAACTTTTCAAGTTTACTTTTGTTGATGATGGTTCCCGAGATAAATCCGCTCAACGGGCTCAACCATGCACCCGGTACTAGGTCCCAATTGATTATTAATTCATACACACAGCAATACGTTAATGACTTGACTTAAAATATTTACCTAGTTACAAAACTGATATGCGAAAATTATCCGAAAAGTGTTCACGTGTTGGTGTGAAAAAGCCACAAATTTCGTATAAACGATCCTATATTAAGTCCACTTATATCTTGTTACGCGAGATTAAAAGCTTAAAGAATAATACGAAATGTTAGTGCGTCCAACTCTGTTTTAGCACAAATACACATAAAGCAAAAATCTGAAGCCACAATCAAAATAATGAAAATTACTCTCTAACATCAAAATGTGGTATTAAAATATCACAATGTCACACCAGAATCGGAACTAACTAGAAATTCTTAATACTAAGAACAAATATTATTCGATTGTATAACGGGATGCGTACACATAAACAAGTTAAATGAAAACACCTTCAAAGTGAGTGGGGAAGTTTGAAAATATAGACAAAGGTTTACAGTTTCCTTTAAACGTTTCCCATTCTAGGCACGTCCCATTCAAGGTGACTCTCCCCTACGTACCTGCTATAAAATTTAAACAATTAGAAGTTTAAACGGCCAAGTTTTTTTAAACAATAGACACATTTTTATTGTGCGATTTTGGCCCCCGCATTCGCTGGAACCCCCGCCTGCGGTGCGGGGTCCTCGGGGGTGTTCATTACGCCTCTAATTAAATCAAGTATTGTATTTCTTAATGGGTTTTTGATAGAATATTATGATTAACATGCATGTTGGCATTACCCCTAGTTGAACATATATATATATATATATATATATATATATATATATATTGCTATGTATAATTGACTTTTTAATTTTAATTTAATTTATAAATTGAAATATTAACGTGAAATCATAAACATTATTTTCACACAAGGAAATGTTCATGTGTAAAATTTAATAATTCTTTACAATTATTTGCTTTAACGTGTAACACACTTCTATGGAATTTGCAAAATGTAAGCATGCGTTGCATCCTTGCTAAACTAAAATATGTGCAACTTGTCAAAATTCCAACAACGATCTTTACTTAGTAAGTACGATTTTGATTTTCTTTAAATTAGAATTATTATATTTATCATTACACTTGTTCACTACCTTTCCAGATACACGTCGTCGCACAACAATTATACAAAAATAAAAAAAAAAAACTCAAATACAGGACATCAAAAGAATAATCAATGCAGTTTGTTCGGTTATGATAATCAAATAATCTCACATGTGTTGTTAAATTTTCCATTAAATAGTCACCTTAAACTTGTTCCATGTTAACATTGGATGTAAACTTCATTCCATCTAACGATGTTACTGCCTTCATGTTAAAAAATGCACTATTAGCACTATGACTTGTTAGCCACAAAAGGATTAAAAGAATAAAAAAAAGAGTGAGAAATCAGGAGCAATTCCTTTTATAACTTCTCATGGATACCAAAGCTTTTAATTTTTTTTTTAACATTACATACAAAAGATCCTTGCATTCGATTGGTCTAAACAAAAAAAATTAATTTAACTAAAACATAAATTATGCCATAACTTTTTCAATTCAATTCGGATTTGCTTTTTGAATACATTTTTGAACTCAGGGTAAAATTCTGCATAAATAGGCACCTCAAATGCTATACTTTGCTTCATCAATTTAGCTTTTGACAATGTTATACCTAAAATTACTAATATCTAACAAATTATATTTTACAGCTAAACTGATGACATATCAGCTTCTGCATAAAAAAACTGTATAAGAATGCACTTATTTCAAAACATTTTACATAGTTTTAGCAAAATTTCTACTTTAATACCTTAATTTTAGGTACTTAACCCAACTTTTCTAAATTTATGTCTAATTACATATTTAATGTTAATTTCTTTGTAAAAATAAGGGAAACCTATTATTATATGCTTTTATAATTTATTATGAACTTATCTTGTCCTAAATAAGCTATAAATTTGTAAAATTCTTAAATTTTGTACTTAACCTAACTAATTTAATTTAACTTTGCGTTTTAAACGTTTATATCACTTATAATGTTTACCTAACTTGTTCCTATATATGTCTCTAATACAATCACTGTTTATATGTACTCTACAGTTTCTAATTTTGTACTTTCATACTTTCATAATGTTAACTTATTTTGTAAGTTTTTGTACACAAATTGTATTTATATTGTTAATTTCACATTGCACATGTGTTGTTGATGTTCTTAGATATGTTTCTAAGGCACTTTAACTTCTTAAGCACTTTTTAAACAGTCTATGATCTACCAACATACCGTCTTCGTACCATAACCCTTTTTATAGTTCGCAGAGTTTTTATGCATTGTACCAATTATTATACATGTTCTACACATTAGGATTATTGTACTTCATGTAATCAATATCTGTTATGTATTTAATTGCTTAATTATATTGATTTATATGTGAAATTTCTTATTTATCTTTAACACACTAATATGTATCGTGTTGATCTTTTTAACATGCTACTGCCATACTTCAATGCTTTTATGAATACAACATCATTGTGCAAACCCCATAAAACCTGTTTTGTTGTATAAAAACCATCTGTTTATATTCGTATACTATATTTTTCTCATAACAAATTGTATAACTTCTTCAACTTTATTTGAACTTGCATACTATCTAATATTTGAACTCGATAAAACTCTACCCCCTCTATTACACCTATTTAAACCATCGCATATATATATATATATATATATATATATATATATATATATATATATATATATATATATATATATATATATTATTAATACTTACTGGCTTGAACTTAATAGAATTTTTTTTTAAATTGTTAGATTGTTTGTTTTGAGGCGTTCTTTTACGGAACAGTAGGACTTTCAGCTACTGAAATAGCAAAAATATTGAACTTCAATAAAATATACTTTATTTAGATAAAAGCAGGACAAAGTAAACTTTTTGTAGTTTTTCTATAACTTTCCTATTTGCATGTTGCTATAACTCTTCTAAAGGCTAATTATCTACCTTTCAACCATTTATGCGATGTAATTGCCAAGCATTTTGAAGAGCCATGTCTACACAATGGGCAAATAATGGAAAATACCATTTCTTGGCACGTATACTAACCCTAAACAAGCTAATGTTTTGGTCAGATCTTTCGACTCCGCCAATGTTATCGTTATATCTTTGAAATAAATAAGGTTCATCAATATATACATGCTTCTTTTCTTTTCTAGAATATCTTCACTTTATTGAGAGGCTACATAGGCAATGCATTTGACGTTATAGAAACAACACTTTTGTCGTTTCACTTGCTAGCAGTTATTGCATTATTTCCTAATTTACGCCTGTAAGTTCATCTATCTATCTTCGCCACTTTTTTGCAAGACTCTATTGGACATGCAGGTAACCTGTTTTTCCTAACAGTGCTTGTTCCTTTGATATCTCCGTCTTTTAGTTCCTGCAATAGCAGAATCAAGGTAAAAAAGTTGAGAACTCTGAGCTTGTAAAATGTTAGCATACTGCAAAAGCACGCTGGCCCCTAAATCCAAATTTTTGTACTTTTCTGGTAAAACCGTAGTTGAGCCTTGATACGGACCAAAAATAGTATATATCCTAATTTGGTCGTCCCAGCCCACAACTTGGGATTTCCCCTAATAAATTGTTTAGAAGAGTGGCGGCCAAAGTATCGTACCATGGTGTCATCGATACTGTGGAATTCTTGTTGTGGTGCAAACTCCCCAAATTTTCTATTTAGAGCATCAAATAATGGCTAACTATGTTGTATCCACTGACCATTAAAACTCCAAGGTAAGTCTTCATTTCTTCAGTTGTAATTGTTTGCGTTCTATTCTTTTGAGCGGCGTAAGTGTTATTATAATTAACAAGCATCTGATTTATATCATTATCAAAAAAATATTGGAATACGTCAACTGGATACATACTTCATGGAACTGAGGCAAATTAAAATTCAAATCGGCGTCAGTCCAATTTAAAGCTGTCTTAGCTCTTTTTGGAAATTTTGACTTTTGTTGCCTTAGTCCGTTTCCTGTGATGTTCATAAAAGATGCCAGAGGAATATTGCCATTGTTATCAATATTATCCTCGTTAGCATTGTCTGGTGGTAATAATATAATGTTATCTGGAATTACAGTCGACTCCGGATTTTCTAATTCTTCCAGCAGTTCATGCAGTGCCAACGGACGACGAAAACTATAGCAACAGAAAGTAAAAATATAGATAATGTGGCGTGTATAGTGCTACCGCTCCATTAACGGAACAGTTAAAATTGAAGGGAAAACTGAACATGCCAAATTAGGTTAACACAATACAACCCACAATAATTTATGTTTGTAAAAACAAAATTAATCCCGTTATTGTTGATTTTGTAAATAACAACAATATACTTACGCCCACAAACTCATGGTGCGCACAAAAAAAAACATGCGGCCACCCTTGCACAATATAATGCGTACGAAATCAAGTTGAAATCACAAATGATTCAATTCTTGCTCAACACATAACTTCTAACAGTATCCGTATTGCCATCTATGCGTAAGTAAAGGAAATATAACGGTAAACAAGATTTCTGTAAACGTTCCTTTTAACGAACGGTCCAAGTGGGTGATTAAGGTGGCCATTCGTCCAGTATTATACGGGACAGTTCCTTTTTTAAACACATCATTTCGTATGTGTAATACTTTTAATAAATTACGTAAATGTTTCGTATTTATAAAGAAGTTCCTGTTTGTCCCGTTTCTAACGTTTCAATGTTTAGAAGGAATTAATCAAAGTCTAGAATGTACGAAAAGGATAGCGCGACCTTCAGATAAGACAAAATAGGATGACATTTAAGTAAAGCTTTTGGGAATTCAACATCTTCCAGATAAAACTTCAGATATTATATCCGAATATGTTATTAAAACGGTTGACAGATACGAATTAACAACAAAAAATGATGACGATGTGCGCTGACAACGCAAATTACAGCTTTGGAAAAGCATCAAGACATGACAAACTTCTTTCATAAAGTTCAGCAGTTACAAGACCTTCAGTTAGGGTGTACTGTGCTGCTCATATCTTTCATAACTGTAAAAACTGAAAAAACTAGCCTTACTGTAAGAACTTTAAAAGGACTTTTAATGACAAAATATAATTTTGAAATGAATTGCCTTGAATTTTTTAAGTAACTTCAAGATCGCCCAGATATTTTACGAATGGTGCATTCAAAAAATTTACAAATGAGTAACGTTTTGCTCGCCATTTTATTAATTATGCAATTTTAAAAAGCGGATTAAAATGCAGTTTTTTTTTATTCTTTTTTTTGGCACTATGATATTGATATGGGAGGCCTAAAAACTTACCATAAACAACCACTACATTTGTTATTTAGACTAGAGAACATAAAAACTCATAATATTGTATTTAATTTTAAAAAAAAATTCTCTCTCTCCTTCCTCCCACTGAGGAGTGTTTGGTACTTCTCAAACTCTTCGGGTTATGCGTCCATGTCCCCTATTTACTTTTTACATAAATGGCCGCCTTATGTTAGAGCTCCCTAAAAATAATTATCTCGAGCTGCCACTGTATGAACACTAATTAGAGTACTATGAACAATTTATGAAATAATGTAGTAAACGTGTATAAAACTAATATTCATATTTTCTTGGATTCAGGTTTTAGCATTTTAAAAGTATCTGAATTGTATTAAGGTAGAACAATTATATATGATACATTTGTATCTAAATATATATAGTTCTAAAGGTATCTGAATATACAAAGTGATCCAGATTGATTGTAGGGTTTGTAACTCCGATATGGTCATATTGTTATCAAAAATTTATTATAACACTGAAAGTGTAAGTTGTTTATCAAAACTTTCATCCGCTGGGGTCATGAGCGTGCGTAAATACGTATGTAAACTGTTATAATTTGGTTCCTTCTGTTCCTGTCGTTTTATTTGTTTTATTGTTCCTGTAATTCACGTAAAATCTATCATTTTCGAGACAAAAACTGCACATACTTGATTGATTTGTCTGGTAAGTAAATAAATACAGAACTCTGTTTAGAATAAAAATAAAATGCGAATACGTTTTAGGTTATAATTGTCAGTTTCATGTTTTCGGATGAACACAATAAGTTTATCTTGGAGGCTTATTTTCGATCTGGGCAACGAAATGAAGGTGGTGTCTGGATATATTCGCAAATTTCTTGCTTCAAGGAATTCCTACAACGGTTTGCCAACATTGACGTTATCTACGAAACATTCACACAGCATGTTGCTGTGGGCCACAGGGCTTGTAAAAAACTGAAAATGCACCCGTACAAAATGTCTGTATTATAAGTATTTCTGCCACTTGATTTTGAAAAGCGTCAAATGTACTGTACCTGGTTTAACGAAAATCTTAATAACAATGATGTTTTGGATATAACATTTTTCAGTGACGAGGCATGGTTTCATCTATATAAATTCTGAAAATTACCGAACCTGGTCAACTGAAAATCTCCATGTACTTGTTGAAACTCCATTACACCCAGTTAAAACTGGAGTTTGGATTGCCATATCGAGAAGGCGAATAATTGGACCAAATGTTTTTTAACGAAAATATAAATGCTGAAAACTATCAACAGTTAATTCTAAGACCTTTTATTGAATAACTGCATGACGATCAGCTCAAAATAAAAATGCTAGCATTCTTAAAGGGAAAAAGATAGTTTTCGTTAAAAGATATTGAACAAACTAGAAATATTGCTAATGTTAGGATTCATGTAGAGAGGGCAATTGGGTTATTATGCCAGAAATATATCGTTGCTGACACTATACCAGTGTGTTTTATGAGTAAAAAGAAATGGGATTATACAAAATTGTTACAGTATGTTGTGCATGACTAATCTCAGTTCAACAGTAATCCTTTATGTGGTTAGATAATTGTAATGGGTTAATATTGTATTGTCATTAATAACATGTAGAAAAAGTTTTTATTCCATCTTACTATAGATATTAATAAAACTTTAGTGCAAAAATGTAGCCTTTAAGATACCTACTACTGTAAAATACATAAAAATGAATAAAAGTTGACCGTAATACTAAGTTTTTAATTCCATTTTAGCAAACTCCTATAAAGCAGTAGTAATGCGGCAAGTTTTATCATTCATACTTATGTATCATGAGCATTATAAGCACAAGAAACATTATCGCCTAATAATGCTCATGGTGCACACAACTTGGTGTCATATTTTTACTGGCATGTTTTAAAATGTAGCTGTGTGGAAAGTTATAACTCAGTGTATTAATTAATGCATTTGCTATAATGATGGTTATGATTGAATAATAAAGTTTTATAAATTCTACACAATTTACAAGTACTCTAAAATTAAAGAACATGAATAAAAATAACTGAAAATACATCTAACATTTCACTATAATGATGAGAACTGTGAATTTACTGTTAGATTTTAAATGCGACAGCAGTTTTCACAAAACCATTTATTTGTGGGCAGCCTCTTCATCCAAACACATTTTAAGTGATACCATTTTACTGAGCAATATATATTTCTACAAAATATTAACCCATCATTTAGCTTTTTACACTTGCACAAAATATCACAAGCAGAAGGATCAGATGGCAAAATAGTGGAATGATGAATTTCAGGAGCAGTTGTAATCTCTGCAATCTGTTCTATTGCAGTAGTAAAATATTTTCCCAATAATTCGGGCATCACTGCTTAAAAAAAAATTCTTTTGCAATTTGGCTCTCTGTTATCCAGAACTGTTCATTAAAATATACTCCTTCAATGAAGAATTGAGTGTTTGCTACAAACTACAAAGTCATAATACTGTCTGTTACTAACAACCATTTGCACCTGGTAATAGTAAGCATGTTGTGATCTAGGTTAATTCCTTGCACCCCACCTTCTAACTGTACACGTTTTAAGCAAGCACTGTTTAAAACAGCAAGTTCTTCGACTGGTGGCTCGAACAAAGAATAGACACTTCACTCCAAGGCATCCTTCCCCATAGCAGTCACAATTCACCAAGGAATCTGGACTGGTCCCTAAAAATGGCATATCTTTGTTGATTACCAAACCAACATTTGATACTCTAAATTTACATGTACAGTCATCATGTACTTCCTGTAAGAAGCAATATACAGCTTCTGCTTCATGTTTACATCCATAAGCTGTTGGTTTTGAACTAAGAATTACAGTTTGAGGATAACAGATTGCTTTTAATAAATTGATGGAAGGTTTTATGACATTTGTTTTGCATACTGCTTTGAATTTTGAAGCAGTTATTCGTCCCATGCGATATAAAAACCATTATTTTACTTTTTGATTGTCCTCTTGTCTTCAATAATATGACATGTTTCACTAGATAAATTTATGTCGATTGCGTGTCCAATTTCAATTAACTGTGTCAATGATTTCTGCAAATTTTCGCTCAAGAATGAATTCGTTGACCTGTAAAATACATAAGTAATAATAACTTAATTTTACAACTTAAAATTGTAGTCTTTACCTTTAACAGTACCAGGGTTCTGTTCACTCCTGATATTTTCTTCACACAGAGTACTTTTACTCATTTACACTGAAACAATTTGAAAGCATCCAAACTTTTGTAAGCTCGAAATTCACTTTGTGTATAGGAACTTTTAGTAAAAACTAAATAATTAACAATATCTAACTAGGAAACCCTTGGAATGTTTGTGATTTCAGAACTACAACTACTTATATTTAGAAAATATGGGTCAACTATTACTGCGTTCTTTTCATCACTCAACTCACAACTTGGGAATATTAACTGAGTAAATCTTATAAATGAGCTGAGATGAAAAAGAACGGGTTTTCATAACCGTTTTTTAAACATTTTAAGACCTAAGCTAATGTTTCAAATCAAGTGTTTTGCAATTGTACATATCAATTATGAACATGGTTAATTTACTTGTGGTAAGTAGCTGGTAGTTATTTCTGTACTATAAATGAAAGCATATGTTTTAAAATAGTAATTTATGGAACAAGCTAGTGTGACTCGGAATGGGAAGATTATTTTAAATCAAAGTCACAGTTAGTAGAAAGTGATTCAAGTACACACCTCATCAGATGAGGCTGATATATGTAATGTAAAGAAATGACATATACTTGCGAAAGTAACTAACTATATAGAAAGAACTGTGGCAGATTTTGACAATATTCAATTTCAATACTTTAGAGTAAGCACGACAACATCATATTATCTAATAGGTGAATACATTAATTTTAGTGTTTCTGTATAACATAGTCATACACATGGTAGAGGAAAGGTAACACCAGAAAAAGGATTTTTGATGACTCTGTGGTATTTGGGTAACACAGAGCCTTTTTGCCAAATTTCCGACAGGTTCAATATTTCTAAAAGTTGTGCTCATAGAATCGTTATAAAAATTATCAAGTACATTGTCATAAATAGTAAGCAATAGATATACTGGCCTCCTGCAGAAGAATCTGTTGATGTACTAAAAGGTTTTAAACAAATTCAAAATATCAGTGGAGTACTAGGTGCAATAGATGGTAGTCACATTAAAATACCTAGACCCAAAAAGGATAAACAAGTGAGTTCCAGTAGTGGTTTAATTGTGTATACCATATTTTTGATTGTAGGCCTACTATAATAGAAAAAGGCATCACAGTATTTTATTACAGGCTGTCGCAGATCATAAGAAGCATCAATTATGAACATGGTTAATTTACTTGTGGTAAGTAGCTGGTAGTTATTTCTGTACTATAAATGAAAGCATATGTTTTAAAATAGTAATTTATGGAACAAGCTATAGTGACTCGGATTGGGAAGAATATTTTAAATCAAAGTCACAGTTAGTAGAAAGTGATTCAAGTACACACTCATCAGATGAGGCTGATATATGTAATGTAAAGAAATGACATATACTTGCGAAAGTAACTAACTATATAGAAAGAACTGTGGCAGATTTTGACAATATTCAATTTC
The DNA here is from genome assembly GCA_036346205.1 of Vesta saturnalis. Taxonomy (NCBI): domain Eukaryota; kingdom Metazoa; phylum Arthropoda; class Insecta; order Coleoptera; family Lampyridae; genus Vesta; species Vesta saturnalis. The sequence goes on from JARFJB010001506.1 coordinate 1,182,232, forward strand.
AATACTTTAGACTAAGCACGACAACATCATATTATCTAATAGGTGAATACATTAATTTTAGTGTTTCTGTATAACATAGTCATACACATGGTAGAGGAAAGGTAACACCAGAAAAAGGATTTTTGATGACTCTGTGGTATTTGGGTAACACAGAGTCTTTTTACCAAATTTCTGACAGGTTCAATATTTCTAAAAGTTGTGCTCATAGAATCGTTATAAAAATTATCAAGTACATTGTCATAAATAGTAAGCAATACATATACTGGCCTCCTGCAGAAGAATCTGTTGATGTACTAAAAGGTTTTAAAAAAATTCAAAATATCAGTGGAGTACTAGGTGCAATAGATGGTAGTCACATTAAAATACCTAGACCCAAAAAGGATGAACAAGTGAGTTCCAGTAGTGGTTTAATTGTGTATACCATATTTTTGATTGTAGGCCTACTATAATAGAAAAAGGCATCACAGTATTTTATTACAGGCTGTCGCAGATCATAAGAAACATCAATTATGAACATGGTTAATTTACTTGTGGTAAGTAGCTGGTAGTTATTTCTGTACTATAAATGAAAGCATATGTTTTAAAATAGTAATTTATGGAACAAGCTATAGTGACTCGGATTGGGAAGAATATTTTAAATCAAAGTCACAGTTAGTAGAAAGTGATTCAAGTACACACTCATCAGATGAGGCTGATATATGTAATGTAAAGAAATGACATATACTTGCGAAAGTAACTAACTATATAGAAAGAACTGTGGCAGATTTTGATAATATTCAATTTCAATACTTTAGACTAAGCATGACAACATCATATTATCTAATAGGTGAATACATTAATTTTAGTGTTTCTGTATAACATAGTCATACACATGGTAGAGGAAAGGTAACACCAGAAAAAGGATTTTTGATGACTCTGTGGTATTTGGGTAACACAGTCTTTTTGCCAAATTTACGACGGGTTCAATATTTCTAAAAGTTGTGCTCATAGAATCGTTGTAAAAATTATCAAGTACATTGCCATAAATAGTAAGCAATACATATACTGGCCTCCTGCAGAAGAATCTGTTGATGTACTAAAATATCAGTAGGGTACTAGGTGCAATAGATGGTAGTCACATTAAAATACCTAGACCCAAAAAGGATCAACAAGTGAGTTCCAGTAGTGGTTTAATTGTGTATACCATATTTTTGATTGTAGGCCTACTATAATAGAAAAAGGCATCACAGTATTTTATTACAGGCTGTCGCAGATCATAAGAAGCGATTTAAAGATGTTTTTTGTGAACAGGCGGGATCAGTTCATGATGCTCGCATGCTGAAAAGATCATCACTGTACAAAAGATGTATGCAAGGGCAGATCTTACAAGAACAATTTATTCTTGGTGATTCTGCATATTCTAATTTAACATGGCTCGTTTTCCCATTTGAGTATACTGGTTCCTTGACAGATGCCCAAAAGCAATTTAATTACAAACATGCAGCTACTAGAGTTACAATTGAAAATGCATTTGGGTTACTAAAGCTGAATACGAAGAAAAATTGCCTTCCTCATCATACGCACAAATCGAAAGTACTGATTACTATGAGCACTTTCAACAGACGAAATCAAATTTTTCAGAGCATGTTTCCAGAGTAGGTATAAAAAGTACTGTAAATATTATTTGCTTTAAAATTAAATTTCACATTTTTACTGTGATTTGGCCTTCACTAGGATCATTTCTTCTACTATTTGCATATAAACGTTAATTTTACATAATTAAATCACTGAAATTCACTAAATAGTTATGGATAAATATACTCAAATTTTCTTTATCTTAAGAAGTAAATAACTAGCATTTATTGTAAGTAACTTTATTAAAAAAAAAAGAACTGTGACAATAAAATAACTTATCTAAACTATATTCTATTTATAACTTATATTTATTAATTTTTCTAATGCCTATACTTTTCTCTCCAATTCAAGTTTTTTCCGTAGCAATTCATTTCTAATATCCTGATTTTCTTTATTTTCTTGTCATCTTAGTGAAATCTCTTTTTCTTTTATTTCATAATATCGTGCACGTACTTTCAGGTATTCTGCTGTTGCACTTGTTTTTTTCAGTTGTTTTCTGGGAATGGATGTAACATTCCCTGTACCAGTCTGGTCTTCGTCATTATTAGATATTTCTGATTGCATATTACTTTTGCCTTCTTGAGGTACTGTATACACATCTAATGAGTGTGGACCACTGTTGCTCGGTTGATTACCAGAAAATCTTTCATTTGGTCAAAAAATAAAAATCGTATGGATCCTCTTCCTGTTTTATTTTTATTATCAGCGTGAATCTTGTATGTGCGAAGTAAATTTTGCCATTTCTTATAACACTCAATAGCATTCATCTTTAAAAGAATAAAAATTTGTAAATGTAAAAAATAGTAGTAAATTATGTATAGAAATTATAAACTTAAATCACAATAATGTAATTAATTAACGAGGATAATTACACTAATGTAAATAAATTAACCATAAAAAGTTAACACTTACCTCAATTTGTTGGCTTGACAATTCTGTGGAAATTATTTCCCACACATGCTTACGACGTTTTGGATGATGTAAATCATCATAATGTGATTCCACAGCAGATATTAATTTTAAAGTATTATTATACGTCCAATACTTCTTCGTTTCTAGTAAAAAGTGCATAATTATACTTTATTTAAACATAACTAGTACCACAGTATAGATATATACCTAATAGCTATATATCTGTACTGTGCTAGTACTTATCCATATTACGCCGCTTCGACATATTTTCTGAATGCACTCTATCATTTGAACATCTTTCTGTGGCAACATATCTTCTTTTCTTGTGGTAGTATCCACCAAAAATTGTGTGCTTTGTGAAGTAGAAGCACTACCCTGATAATGAATTATAGCATGGTTGAGTAATGTGGAGGCAAACTTCAAATCTGAAATGTACAGTTTAATGTCAGACAGGTATAAAATTAATGAAGTACAAAATTTACCTTCACGAGCCTTTTTGCCATCTTCACTGCTTACGCAAAAGGTATATTTTGTACTTGTTGAGTTTAACAAGGTTATTTCTTCCGTTTATGCGAACCTTTAGCGGGTGTCCTTCGGGGGATCTGAGAATCTCATATAGAACTCAGAATGATATTTCTAAAAGAACGGTTTGTTGTCAAATTTATTTGAGATGAAGTGAGATCTCAGATGAAAAGAACGCACTAATTATTTACAAGTTTTATTTCCTGTAAATGGCGTTTTTGAACTTCTGGTTCCAGGGTGTTGTAATATTGTCTCTTTTATCAAACATATTTAAGTCAATAAGTTGAAAATTTCACGTAGGAATCAACGAACCGATATAAAATACATAAGCGTCTATGGTTTGTTTACCCTAATTGCAGTCAGCTGATTGCAAATGACGGCAGACTCCCACATCCCATTTATGTCATTTAAAATTTTACTGTATTTATTGTTGATATATCTCAACTTTTGAATTTCTCGCCCAATCAGGAATACACGTATGTACACCACTGGAAATAGTTGGGATCACTAAATGAGAGAAGTGGAGAATAGCTTTTTTGAAGTAAGCAGACCACTTCAATCAATTTGGATAACCCAGTATAATTTTACATGAGAAAAGTAGTGTTTGTGACTTTTCTATGTAGTGTTTTACTGGTACGGTCCTGTATTTTTTAATTTTAACAGTTAACTTCATAACCAACCAAAATAATCACATTGTAAAGCTAAGTTTAAAACCAAACAAGATGGTAGTTAATTAACTTACCTCCATTGTCATTAATTTTTTTTTATTAAAAGTTGACAATTCATGTTAAACTCTTTATTAAGATACGTAGTTTAAGATTGAATTATTAGTTCGGTTGGTCGTAAATAATATATTCATGTGTACAGTATTGAAGATTTTTTATATTTATATTAACTGTCAGGTTGTTTGTAAATTTAGAAATGAATTGAATGTGTGACAAATTTACAGTATGGGTAACTGTTTAAAAAGGTCAACACCAGACGATATCTCCCTTTTGAGAGGTAGCGATAGTGTAAGGGAATCATCATCAGATCAGCTGGGACCTTCTCCATATCAGGTATAAATAATGTTTGTTTTGGTTTTGTTTGTAGCCCTAAAATTGATTGTAGGAGACCTTACCCATTCAGACGGCTGCTCCAGTGTATCACCCGTCCCCTAGTGTGACAAGGCCTGTTGCATTATTAACAGAAGAGGAACAAGTGAAGATTGCTAAACGTATAGGACTTATTCAACATTTACCTACCGGAACTTATGATGGATGCAAAAAGGCACGTGAATGTGTAATTTGCATGGTAGAATTTTTGGTAGGTGATGCAGTTCGTTATTTGCCTTGTATGCACACATACCACATGGCGTGTATCGATGATTGGTTAATGCGCAGTCTCACATGTCCTAGCTGTATGGAACCAGTTGATGCCGCCTTGTTGACTAGTTATGAGACCAATTGATGGCTAGTGCCTTGCAAATGTAGTGAAACACTGTGATTTGTACTGTCTTCATGTTATGGTATGAATGATGAATAATTGTGGAGTTCCTCTCGAGGAAATGTGGACTTACTTTAGTTAATTATTTTTCTGCATTAATAAATATAATTAGGTGTGATGCAGAAAATGTGATTTTATCTTATTGAAAGAATTGAAAACTAAGTCAACGCAGCTTTACTCTAATTTTATGTGATAACAGCATTACTGTCAGCTCACTCTTAGTACACTAATGTGTAACATGTTCCAGTATTATTGATTCTGAATATTTTTAGTAATGTCTAAGGGTATCTCAGTAAAGCAAAGGTTATAAAATCTCAAGAAATTATCGCACCTATAATTTAGTAACGAGATTTGTTTCAAGTGTAGGCAGGTTTATTTTTTATTAAGATTAGCTACAGTAATGCAGGGACTATTATTATACACTGTGATAACTTTTGACTGAAGTTATTTTAAGAAACAAATTTGGAAAGCTCGAGCTTTTTGTACATCTTGCATCACACTTAAATTAAATTGCAGATCATCTATGTAATCATATTTTAAGTAACTGATTTATAATTTTTGATGACTTCCAAAAAATGTACAATATTCTTATAATCGACAACCATTGGGTATTGTTTTCTTTATTTGTAGACTTCATATAATTCAGCAAATCTAGATGTGGGCTATTTAGTTGCAATAATAGGAAAATGGGTATTACTATTTGATTGTAGTTAATAGTCATTGTGTTAACTGAACAGAACGAACGAAAGTGGACAGTTATTAATGTACATTAAACATGTCTAGGTAAATAATACTAATTTATATCGACTTTGCGAAATTGACTAGTGGTAGTTGTGCGTTTATTAGGTGAACAATGGGGACTGCTGTGTTTCATTTGTAGAACAAGATAATTTGTGTATCTGAGTCTACTATTTGTGATACCTCTGTTACACATTTATTTAAGGATATTCTACTCCTGTAATTGTAAATCAAATTATTTTATCCTTACCAAAACTTGAAAAAAATGTAACAGACCTTTCAGTTATAGATTAAAAAAGCTCTTTTAGCGTATTAAAAAAGAATATTTCAATTACGTCCAATGATAAAGAAATTAGGTTATTTTTACTGTAAGTAGGTGCTAAATATGCAATAGTAATATTATGTTATGCAAGGATTGCTGGAAAGATGTTTGTTTTATTTAATCGATAACCACCTTAATACAATTATAATATTATAATACAATTGGCAATGAAAGTAATGAAATTGAATATGTATATTTTTTATTTGTTAATGCATTCATTATATAAGTATTTTACACTTTATTATTTCCTAACTTTATAAGTAGATACATTATTTAATACAAAATAAACAAATGGTAAATTGTGGTATTTCTTTAAACCAACAAAATCCCCATTTAATAAAATATAAATTTTAAGACTAATAGGTGACCATTTTTTTAAAAGGGAAATACGGGACATGAACGTATCACTCGAAGAGTCTGAGGAGTACAACATACTCCTCAGTAAGGGGAACGGGAGGGAGAAATTTCTTTTAAATTACATACAAAATTATGAGTGTATGTTTTCTAGTCTAAGTAACAAATGTAGTGGTTGGTAAGTTTTTGATGTAAAAAAAAATCTATTTCTGTATTTTATTGTTTCGTTTTTAGAAGTGCGAAGTTAATAAAATTGGCGAGTAAAACGTTACTCATTTATCTTTATTGAAATATTATATTATAAAAGAAAAAGTTTAATAAGTAACATAAAGTATAAAGCAGTCAATTGTTACGGTAACAGATAATATAAATGACTGACATGAGGCGAAGTTTAGCTTAAAACTATTGCACTACTTGACCACATGTAATTAAAGAAAAACATGAGAGAAAAAAAAACCATAATAATAATGTAAAGAAAACTATCAAATTTCTAACAGTCAATCATAGCGTGCAGGTTTTTCCAAAAATATTTAGGGAATAATTTTTAACAACTATATCAATATATTTGTCACATTGTAGGTAAAGCCACATTCAAATAATGTGCGATGTGCAGGTATGGTCAAATTATGTACATATCTAATATTTTTAGCGTGAATTTCATTTTTACCAATTAATTTGCAGGACTATTCGTTTTAACAATTCGATGTACAAAATTTAAGAAGTGAAATTTCCAACAGTTTTTAACAGAGAGCTAATTTACACCTTGCATGAAATCGCTGATATGGTCAAATTTACGTAGAGTTTTGTAAATGTTGAAGTCTGTTTCTGTTTATGGAGTTTAAGAATGGGTAATAAACAGTTAAACAATATACATAAATGGGAAAAATTAATGTTTCGCATAATTTTTCTCTAAACTTCAAATTAGTTATTGACTTATTTGTAAATAATAATTGAAGATTCATATAGGCCCTTTTAATCACATAACATACATGGTCACTAAAATTTAGTTACGATCTAGAACTAAACCTAAATTTTTAATTTTCTCCATAAAAGGTAAGGAAACACTGTTTAAAATAATTTTCATGTTTTCGGTTAATAATGAATATTTAGTTTTAGCACAAAACATTACAGTTTTATTATTATTTAAAGTTAACTGGTGTTTATCACTAAAATTTTCTACGACTCCAAGATCACGTATTGGAAGCACTAGAATAGTCATTTGGATGGAAATTTAGTATTCATTGAGAGTCATCAGCATACGCATGAAGTTAACATGATTTCACCGATTTATGTAAATCAAATACATACACTAAAAATAGTATAGGTCCTAAAATTGACCCCTGTGGGACTCCAGATGAGACCAATATTGTAGAAGATATGTTACTTTCGATACAGACACTTTGAGATCGTTGCTTGGAAAAGAACAAAATAGTTTCACTGCTATGTCATCTAAACCATAATATCGTAACTTGGCACATAACAATTTATGATTTACGACGTCAAACGCCTTTGTATAGTCCAGCAAAATTAGAATTGCTGCATTCCCACAATCAAATGAATGAACTATATTATCAGTTATATTGGTATATTGTATATTTTTTCATTGTACCATTTGTACAATATCTGGGTGATCTTGGAGATATTTCTAAAATTCAAAGCAATCCATTTCAAAATTATGTGTTGTCAAGTTCTTACAGTAAGGCTAGTTTTTTTGCTGGTCCAAATTTTATTCATGTCAGAAAAAATGCTTTCCGTGGCGGCGTTGGATCCCAGTAAACGCATGCACATTTCAACTATTTCTATTATGTTGTGTGGTATATCTTCACTCTTGAGGTGGTTAAAAAGCTTGACCCATAGTTTGTCAATAGAAACAGAAGCTTCTTTCCACTTTCTCTGACTGGTCGTATATCTCTTAATGCACACAGTTAATGAGTTTCCAACATCCGACCACAGATTTTCTTTGTAGTATAAAACATGGTCTCTGACATTTTAAATTGAGTTACGGCTAGGTCTTCTCCTTCATTTACCAAAACTACTTACATAGTGTTAACTTGATTTCGCAAAAAGACTTCATTTTTCTGTTCTATTAATTGTTGTTTTAAATTTGATAGAACTATGTATACTTCTAATATTGCAGATATTTCAGATTCCACTTGTGTCACACATTTATGAAATGTAGTGAGTGAGTGAAGAAACCATAGCCAAACTTAAAAAAAATTGTACTATTAGAATTAATATGAGACACTTTTCTTATGAGAGAAAGTAGTTCTGTAATGGTTTGAACCTTTTTATTTTCTTTCTATCGAAGGTAACAACGATCTGGTTTTACTGTATCCCAACAGTTTTTGGTATTCAATATTAACAAACTCATAAAATTCTTTTAATTATTCAATTCGATCAATATAAATGTAGAAATAGCCATAGATGTTCACAATAATGGCTTTGATGCCAATAAGCAAGCTGTCTGCTGATGTTTGAATACAGTTATGAAGGATATGGGCAGCCTAAGTAGTAGTCGGGCACCTTGGCCGCCATCTTGGATTTTGACGTCACAAAGATGTCCCACGTGGAAGACGCGGTTTTTCACCCTTATTTTTTATGGTTTCTTTTTGGAGGCCTTTTTCACCCTTATTTTTTATACGCCCACGTATGAGACCGTATTTTCTACCATATGGTTTCTTTTCGGAGGCCTTTTTCAACCCCTAATTATTTTTTTTGTATTAAGAGCCTTTTTGACAGTAATTTTGTACATGCTCACGTGAGGGGTTGGGGCTGGTCTTGATCTTGGGGTTGGAACTGGAGTTGGACTTGGGCTGGGTCTGGACCTGGAGTTGGTCTTAGGGTTGAGCTAGGTCTAGGGGGTTGGGGTTGGTCTTAGGGCTATTTTTGATGGTCATCTTTAACCCTAATCAAGGTCCTTTGGCTGTATTAAGAGCAGTACCCCTGGAGGTTAGGCAAACGCACACGCATACAATGTTGGAAATTGCATAATTACCCTAATAAGATATTATTATTAAAATGACCGATCCTATTGTTTTAAAATGGTCATATGCTATTGGGTACGTTCGGATGATCTTTTACCTATACGAGAAATTTATTTATACGTTGTATTTCTAATAAGTAGGTTCTTGTAAGACACGTGTAGGGCTTCGCAACTTGTTCTCGGGCCTTCGCCCCCTGGCTGGGGATGGTATGGAACCCTAACCTTATAAGACAAGTGTAGAGCTTAGCCCCTATCGTGGCCCCCTTGGTGCAATTATATGTAGGTTCTAACTTATTCTTACAGCTGTAGGCCTTCGCCCTGTCATACAAAAATTGTATTCTAATAAGGGGGTTCTTGTAAGGCAGGACTTGTATCAGGGTCTGCGCCCTGGCCCCTTTGAGTTAAAATTGATTTAAGTGCCATCTAGCGGCGTAAAGACTAATGAACATTTTCTATAACAGAAGCTGATGATGCACACCTCTCTCCAGCTCTATGCTGTTTCCTGCTCCCCCTCTCTCTTTCTCACACACTCACAAACGAATCAATTAATTAGTCAATCTCAAACAAATCACGTTCGATCATCAGATAAAACTCAATCAATCAACCGAAATTATGTCTTACAGTTAGCGGAAAATAGATTACAGTTCAAACTGAATGCATTAAAGTGTAATTCAATATGACGTGAAATAATAAATAATTTCTACCCTAATGGAATGATGCTTTATGTATAGGCAGATCCTCTAAACAGCCACCACCTATACATTAGGAACTTGTTCTCGGGCCTTCGCCCCCTGGCTGGGGATGGTATGGAACCCTAACCTTATAAGACAAGTGTAGAGCTTAGCCCCTATCGTGGCCCCCTTGGTGCAATTGTATGTGGTTCTAACTTAATCTTACAGCTGTAGGCCTTCGCCCCGTCATATAAAATTGTATTCTAATAAGGAGACCTTAGCCTTGTAAGGCAGGACTTGTATCAGGGTCTGCGCCCTGGCCCCTTTGAGTTAAAATTGATTTTAGTACCATCTAGTGGCGTATAGACTAATGAACATTTTCTATAATAGAAGTTGATAATGCACACCTCTCTCTTGCTCTATCTTGTTTCTCTCTTTAGGCTTTTTCTCACACACACACACAAACAAATCAATTAATTAATTAATCAATCAATCAACCGAAATTATGTCTTACAGTTTGCGGAAACCAGATTACAGTTCAAAACTGAATACATTAAAGTCTAAATTAAATATGACGTGAAATAATAAATAATTTCTTCCCTAATGCAATGCTACTTTTTGTATAGGCAGATTCTCTCTTTCTAAGATTTGAAGAGTGTGCAGCATTTCCAGAGCCATGCTGAAACCAGTTAATTTAGGGATAACCTAATGTATCTCAAAATCTCGATGATGGTGATGCTCTCTATGAAATTTCAAATAAAATTAGATTACGTCACTTATTTCAGATTAGAAATTTTAAATCGTTTAGTTAACATTGCTATTAATCTCAACTGGTAAAAATCCATATAACGTGAAGTACATATGTGTGTGTGAGTGTGTGTGTGTGTTAGCAAAATTTTTAAAATATTTGTAAGTGTTTTGAAAGTAAATTTTATAAGTACAGCATAATTGCTAAATACGAGTAGCAGTAATCAGGTTTTGTGTATTACTTTCTAAATTAGTTAATGATCGGAATGTAATAGCCAGTTTATATCCAGCCATTCACAAATCGTGTTTAGTGAGATTACATGTGGACACGTTGTATTAGAACCACTGAATGAAAAAACACTTCTAAAGGTAAGCGTATTATTTTAATATATATATATATATATATATATATATATATATACGTTTTTACCTGATATTGCTAACAAAAATGTCGATAAAGATTTTTAAAATGTTTTATTACTCTTATAGGATGACGTCATAAGATAAGCTCTACAAATAGTTGGTATGCATTCGTAGATTTTAAACTTGTAGTTATTGTTAATTCGCTTATAATAATAAAACCATTAAAACCTTTTGCCTTTTATTTCCATTATATCAGTTTGATATTCTTAAAAACATGTTAATTTAATTTAACTCTGTTATATATAAGTAATTATTACTTTCCGGTCTTTTTAATGGGATTTTTTTAACAGTTAACCAACACGTTACTATGAAACAATTTTGTGTGTGTATGTAATTGAACATGCAAGTAGATCAGACATAATTTTCCGAATGTATAGGTGATGTCTGTTTAGAAAGAGAGAATCTGCCTATACAAAAAGTGGCATTGCATTAGGGTAGAAATTATTTATTATTTCACGTCATATTTAATTTAGACTTTAATGTATTCAGTTTTGAACGGAAATCTGGTTTCCGCAAACTGTAAGACATAATTTCGGTTGATTGAGATTGATCTGGTGATCGGGCATTATTTGTTTGAGATTGATTGATTAATTAATTAATTGATTTGTTTGTGTATGTGAGAAAGAGCCTAAAGAGAGAGAAACAAGATAGAGCAAGAGAGAAGTGTGCATTATCAACTTCTATTATAGAAAATGTTCATTAGTCTATACGCCACTAGATGGCACTAAAATCAATTTTAACTCAAAGGGGCCAGGGCGCAGAGCCTGATACAAGTCCTGTCTTACAAGGCTAAGGTCTCCTTATTAGAATACAATTTTGTATGACGGGGCGAAGGCCTACAGCTGTAAGATTAAGTTAGAACCACATACAATTGCACCAAGGGGGCCACGATAGGGGCTAATCTCTACACTTGTCTTATAAGGTTAGGGTTCCCATACCATCCCCAGCCAGGGGGCGAAGGCCCGAGAACAAGTTGCGAAGCCCTACACGTGTCTTACAAGAACCTCCTTATTAGAAATACAACGTATAAATAAATTTCTCGTATAGATAAAAGATCATCCGAACGTACCCAATAGCATATGACCATTTTAAAACAATAGGATCGATAATTTTAATAATAATATCTTATTAGGGTAATTATGCAATTTCCAACATTGTATGCGTATCCGTTTGCCTAACCTCCAGAGGTACTGCTCTTAATACAGCCAAAGGACCTTAATTAGGGTTAAAGATGACCATCAAAAATAGCCCTAAGACCAACCCCAACCCCTAGACCTAGCTCAACCCTAAGACCAACTCCAAGACCAGCTCCAGTTCCAACCCCAAGATCAAGACCAGCCCCTGTAAAATGTTACAGACAATGCTTTCAGATTTGATTCTAGCACATGCAAATTTTTTTTGGAAGCAACTTTTTATTAGCTTGTAACGTAATCTATAGAACAAAAGGTCTGATTGTGGTTCATGTGGTATGACCAAGTGCATTCAATTTCAGCTAACTTTTGTTCTTCATTTCCAAGTGTGTCCTTACCTTTTCTAGGTCGTTCAGAAAATCAATACGTTTAAATGGACATACACGGCTCGCGTTTAACAATTCTTACATCTACTTTTATGATAGAATTTTTATACGTATCTGACTAATATCTTTAAAGGGATTTTATTTAACAAACAGTAGCCGCCCTAATTAGTGTTTAACTAATCACGGGCAATTCTAGTTATTTTTCGTAACTAGTAGGGATTTCAATGCAAGGAGTTTAGTGTTTTCTCTGGCCTTTTTACCCTTATTAAGACACTGGGGGGATTATTGGTGGAGATTGGTGATGTGTTTTCTTCTATAGAGTAGCCGGATCCGTTCCTGTGGTCGTCTTCATTATTCTCTGGTGGTGGGGGATATGTTGAGGAGTTATCTGAGGGCGTAGGAAATATTGTCAAGAAGCTTCTCGAATTCCTCGGGGAGGCTTTCGAGGAGTTGCCGAAAATCTTGCGTTGTCACGTTTGTTTGAAGGCATTTGAGGCGGTCTGTGATCGAGCTATATTGGCGTGTTGGATGGCAAGGATATTTGGAAATTTGTGGTGTAGATTGTGTATTCTGCGCAGGATTCAGCGTTTACATGAGGCTATTTTTTGAGTCAGTCGTGATTAAGGGTGACGTACAATAGAGCTCGGTAGTCTATTACGGGTCTTATGAATGCTTTATAGGTGTGCTGCAGGGTTTTGGGATGGCAACATCCGAAGGTACCGTATAAGGCGCCAAGGTTTTTTGTGCGTCTATGGTCCAGTTTAGGGTTCTCGTAAATGTTATCCCTAGGTATAGGATTTGGTCTTGTGGTGTTATTTGTTCGTAACGCAAGGTGATCGAGACTCGGTTGACTGATAGGTTTTCTCTGGAAAAGTGGTTTGGATGCCGAAATAGGATGTGTTTGGTTTTGGAAGTTCCGTAGTATGCTAGAGACGAGGATAGAGGCTGTAGCGCTACTCTGACTAACTGCCCAGTATGTACTCTTGTCAGTAAACTGCGCTACCGATACCTCAGGAGAGGTGGGTTGCGGAATTTCAGAGACGAATATTTGGTAGAGTAAGGGGGCCAAGGCAGATCCTTGCGGAACGCCTGCTATTGGTGTGAAGAGGTTGGAGTGGACATTTTCAACTTTTACTCTGACCGTCCTATCGGATAGGTACGAAAGTATGAGTGTAGGAATGGGGTCCGGAATTCCTAGAGAATGAATTTTATGTAATAGTCCTGCATGCCAAACCCTGTCGAACGCTTGCTTGATATCCAGAAATATCGCCAGGGTACATTGATTATGATTGAATACCCAATACGTTTCTATCAGCAGCTTTATGGCAGGTCCTGTGGAGTCTGAAGCCAAATTGGGAAGTAGGTCGTTGCTTTCGATGTGATTCTAAGCCTACCGGCTAGGATCTGCTCGAAGCACTTGCCTAGGCAGCTGAGTAAGAATATGGGTCTGTATGAGGATGGATTGGTAACATCGGTTGGCTTGTGGACCGTGACTGTGGAGGCTGATTTCCAAGCAGTCGGAAAGTGTGACATGGCTAAACATCTATTGTAAATTGTGAGGAATGTGATAGCTGTAGGAGGAAGTTTTCTTAGTGTTAGTCTGTTTAGTCCGTCATGTCCAGGTGCAGAGTTGCGTCCTTTTTTGAAGTAGAGGGTTTGTTGGGGAATGATTGGGGCCAGGAAAGGATCGTCGTCACTGAGTTGGGGTACTGGTAGGATGAAGCTGCTGTAATTAATCATTTTTAGTTAGAGTTCATTTTTAATATTGTCGTCAAAGGACGGGTCATTTGTAGAGGTGAGCGTGTTTTCGATATGGGTTTTAAAGAGGTCGACTTTTTCTTGTTTTGTGGATATGAGGATGCCTTGCAGGTTCTTGAGGTGAGATTTGGGGGTGGCTTTCCTTCTGGCCAGTCTATTAAACTTATGTTTGCCGTTACGGAAATCGAGCTTGGATCCATCTGTTTTGACTGATTATATTGGTTTGTCTGTGGATTTTTGAATTGAGGCGGTTATACTCCGTCTTGAGAGCCGGATCCCTGGATCTCAGAAATTGGCGGTAGCGCCTCTTTTCTTTGATCCAGTTCACAATATGTTGGGGCAGGTGGTTGAAGATGTGCGCTTGGAACACATTCCAATTTGCTTTAGAGAAATCCTGTATGAGTATGTACGTTGGAGGTGGTGGAGGAGAGGGTGCGAATGAGGTTTTAAGAAGGTGTAAGTGGTCCGATGTAATTTTTGTTCCTAGGTAGCATTCGTGTTCGAATTGGTTAAATAGTTGTTCTGAACAGAGGATATGGTCTACTATTGATGCGCCGGGGTGTTCGAAGTAAGTAGGTAGGGTGTTGTGGATTCGTAGGATGGGAAGTCTGAGGAGTAAATCAGACAGGGTTCTTCGGTTGGCATTGGTGTGTGTGTGTGTGTGTGTCTCGTCGAACTGATTATATCGGGCGTTGACGTCTCCCAAATTGACTGCATTTGGTAGACTGACAACGTAGTATATTGAGATGACTTCGTATGGGGGATTGTAATATGAAAAGAGTATTATTGGTATTCGGAAAGTAAACCGTGGCTGCTATGTATTCATAGTGTTAGAGGTGTTGGGTAGTTCAAAGCGGGTTGAGGGAAAGCTATTGTTAATTAATAGTGTAGTACCTCGGATTTCCTGTATTTGGCAAAGTGGACAGCACACCTATCCGACAATTTGGTTTCGGTTATAGAAAGTACTTGGATTTTCTCGGATGTGAGGAGGTTTTGAAGAAGGGTGCGCTTTCTGCGTACGCCCCAAGCAATAACTGTACCGATCACTACGTCCATTGTACGTGTATTTTAGAGAATGTGGATAGCAGGATTTCCGGGATGGATTTACGGAATGACGGGACAACCTACTCTTATATACGTGCCCGTAAACGAGGCGGTCATCTGTCTTCGGAAATAGGTTTTTGTCTGGGTATCTAGTATTTTAATGATATATCTCCTTCTGTCAGGAAAGAGGACGAGAAGGGATACGCTAAGGATGTTGATATAATGCATTTCAGTAAGGAATTTTGTCTTGTTGGCGTCGGATTCTGATGGTAGCGGGGTGCAGGGCTAAGAGAAGCAGTTTGGGAGAGTGTTGCGGGTGGTTCATGGCGTTTGGGGCAATTATAGGATTAGGTGGCTTGAGGACCGCTGCAGTTATTGCATTTTCGGGATTGGGGCTAGACAGGGTTTGGATCTATGTGAATCGCCACATAGAAGGCATACGATGGGTTTCTAGGAGCATTCTTCCGCCATATATCCTACTTGCGTGCAGGTAGAACAGTAGTTTGGAAGGGGTTTTGGGATGGCTCGCGCGGATAGTGTCGACCGAACATGTTGAGACCACGAGCGAGCAGGTATTCGAGGGTGGAGACCGATGGAGTAATTAGGCGGATCAGGGATGAGGGTTGGTTTGTAGCCTTAGCTATTATGCGGATGGTTCGGTTTAGTTTAGGTAAAAATATGAAGCCAAGGATTTCCTCCTCCGTAATGTTGCGGTCGACGTTGCGGGTTACACAGGAGTAGGAAGGAGCTTTAGGAGAGGGTTGGGGAGATCGGGGGCCTGACAGTTGTGTGAAGGATATGGAAGGGTCACTAAAATAGTGTTAGATTGTTTTAGCAAAATCCGGTGGGGTAGCGACGGAGGTGTCTATCAGAGAAGTGCTGTTGTAGTTATATTTTAAATTGGTTAAAAAGTAGGTTAAATTGTTTGATATTAGTGGATAGGGTTTTTTGGGTTTCCGGTTGGTGGGTGGGGCTGCCGAGGTCAGTCCTGGCGAAACTAGTTGGGGGGGTGTTTGAATGCTACCTCAGGCAGGGTGGCTGTCATAGCCTCGGTTTATGATAGCGAAGGGGTTGGGGAAGGTGGCAAAGGACAAGAGGGTGATGGTGATGTGGACGGAGGTCGAAGGATCAGGATGGTTGGGGGGCCAGGAGGGTTGCAACACCCTGATTGATGCCCGACGGTGGCATCATGTTTCACCATGGTGCAGGTTAGTAGGATTCAGAATATAGGGGTTGAAATAATTTATGAGATTCGAAAGAGTGGGTCCTCACCCAGGAGCAGCCTCACACCCCGATAGAAAAGGCTTGGAGTTGGAGACCCAATAGAAAGGGGGGTAATGTTAGTTTGAATTAAAATAAAATAAAACAAAAAAAATGTTTATTATTTATTACCAGACCCTGGCCTTAGCCGCTAAACGTGGCCGCGCTGGTTGACTTCCGCTGTGTACCCGCCAGGCAGTGGCAGCGTCGCTGGTCAGCTATACCGGAAGTGGAGCAGGCTCGCCTGTAGAGGCACTGATTTATTTTTTCTGCCGCAGTCGATCTGCTCATGATACTCCTTGTAAGAAGTAATGGCAAAGAGTTCAGGTTCTTTTATTGATGTTACCGGTTACTATTTCCTTATCGCTATAAAATATTTCATCTTTGCGACATGGCCCTTATTGTTTCCCATAATGTGACATTTATAACTGTTCGATTTTTAAGAACTTTTGTTATTTGGCCAGAATAATATTTTTTATCGTAAATCACCAAAACGTAATCTCCAACATTTTTGGTGTTCTCAGAGCATGCAGATCGTTCGGCTGTTCCTGGTTCTACAAAAGAACCATCTCAAAGTTGGGATTGAAAGGGATATCATCACTTTCTGTATATTTTACGCTGTCAGCGCTCTTATTAGTATCTGGATGGTTCTTTGGCCTTTTGACTTTGTTTCTTAGTAAGTGGTAAAGTATTGTTGGAATCCAAACTCTCAAAAGACTTGTCTTAAATGCTTGCATTTGACTTTGTCCAAAGTCAGTTTTAATTATAGGGTCATCAACAACAGCATTACTACACAATCTATTTAAAATCACCTCCCTATTTAAAGGGTAAATTCCGCATTTTCTAAACCGAGCTTCAATATTCTACTCACCACGTTCTTCCAATTTTCTCCACAGGGTTTTTAAAAGCCGAAGAAATGTATCCTTTCGTATGTCGCTGGAACGACTGCTTTCGGCCGTGTTTTTCCAATCATTTAGGATATGTTGCCAGTTTTCGTTCATAGGGCGAAAATAGGCCATATCCAAAGGATGAAGGAGATGTGTTCTATTGGGAGGCAGTGCATTTAATCTTATATTATTTAATTCGCACAGCCTTATCACCTCCATATTTACGTGGGAGTTGAGGTTGCCCCCAATCAAAATTTTACGACCCTCCTGTCGTTTAAGTATGGGAAGCATTAAATTTATGAACCAGTACTCCAAGCCAAACCATCCACTGCTGGTGCTGTTATAACGGGCGTTTAAGGGACCATCTTCCATCCAAGTTGACCAAAGCGTATGAACTTTGTAATTGATATATACTGGAGAAATGTGGCCCTTTAAAACCAATCATGCCGGTCTTTAAGTAAATAAGCAAATAAAACAATAGGGTAAACTACGGTACACATAAAATATAACAACAGTGAAATTGCACAGTTGATAATAAGGGAAAAGTACAAAATATATACGTAAAATTACCATAAATTACATATAAAGAGAAATTCGTTCGCAGGTAAATAATTCTAATTACACCTCGGATAAACTAGACTGAATCAAAGACAAAAAAGCTCATTAAACAAATCCTTACAAAGGTTGTAAATAGATCATAACATCGTGACCGATATATAAGTTTGAGTGCGTTAGAAAAATACAGCGGCCCTTTCTCAGGTTACACATTCATCTATACAGCAATAAAAATAAAATTCCAATGTTTAATGGTCATCTGGACCCGGAGTATGTAAACACTCGGTAATTGCCTATTTACAATTATAACCAAGCTTTATCCTGCACCCGTTCGTCCACGCCCACTTCTACACAAATATAAATATAAACAACAAACAACAATGCTAATTCACCCAAGTACAAGGGTGAGGGAGCCCTGTACTGTCTCTTATTTTAGCAGATTTCAGTTTAATGAGCCCGCGTGCGAATGATATACCTTTGCAAGGCAATGCTCGATTTTTAATACGTTGCATAGGCTTGTAGAATCATTTGCTGCGGCTTTCATTGATATAAAAATACCTACTTATAATTGAATATATTCCCTTTTGTTAAACACTTTACCACAACACGAGGAGTTAAGGGCATGCGGTTTAAACTCGAGGCAACGACTATTAATGATAGATTAATTTTTGGAAAAACTTACATTAAAACCTACACAAAAAGAGAAGAATGAATTGGCGTTTTAGTTTTTCTAAAAGGTACACGACAAATATTTATAGACCCAACGGTTTACAATGGGAGTTTCTAATTAAAACAACCAAAGCAATCTGGCTCAATCAAACTTTCAATCGCAACTACCTTCCCCTCCGATTTCAAACTAGCTATATCTACTCCCGAAAAACTACCCCCGTTTGTCAAAAGTAATAGAAAACAAGAAACATTACTTTGGAACTGTTTAATATTAATTATTGAACGAAATCTTAATCTTAAAAATATACATTCGTCCGTACAAGCCCTACATTAAGGTCTCGAGTTTCAACATACCAAACAAAGATCCCTTTGGAGTCGCGCTATGTTCCGATGTAATTAATGATTACATTTAAAAAGTTTTTACCACAAGAGAGTTTGTATACAGCAACTTTCAAAGATTCGTTACGGTCCTTGGCAATAAAGCAGTGTCGAGCGTACACCTGCTTGTTTCTACCCTAACATGTGTTTTTCAGTCCTTAGCCACTATTAGTTACAAAATTAAAATATCCCGAAAACCATTCTCAAATTACGACTTAATATATAATAAAATATATGAAACCCCATTAATTAACTTCTATCGCGGTAACAATTGCGATTTGAACATGTTTATTACAATAATAAAACTTTCGCGGTCCGCTACCTATAAGAGTCTAAACTGAGTGGTGCTCATTGTATATTAATTAAATATAAATTTAAATATATCCCACTAAGTGTGAGGAATTTATAGATGGCACTTGGAACGTGTATAGTATCTTGGATAGTATGGATAACGATCTTTTCCAGATCAAAGATAATACGGTGTTTTGTGTTGGAGATTTTAACATAAACGTGAATATCGAGAATGAAGTTTCTCTAAGGTACCAGGAAGTATATGTTGCACATGGTTTTGAAAATTTAGTACATTTAGGTACAAGGGTTACTAGCTACTTATCTACTTGCATTGATCATTAACACATAGAGGTCGTCAGTTGGACCAGGATAATATTAAATGTGTATTAGTTGATACCTGTATCATTGGTCACAGGGCAATCTCCTTTTCTTTTCCTGTGCAAAAACCCAAACGTGTTGGCAATAATGTTACGGAAGTAATTAACTTTACTAAAAGACACATGGATCCCAGAATCATTAAGCGTTGTCATAAAAACAACGATACCATAAATTTAAGAATAACATCAATAAGTGGAATAAAAAGGCCAAACCTAATTACTACACAAATTTATTTAAAAACGTTAAAAATTCTCCGGAAATGGCAAGGGAATTAACAATGTAATAGGTAGATCATCTACAAAGATAATAGATTATGACAGTAACATTGGTGGAGGTCCAATTACTGAAAATAAGCTGATTGCAGACGCTTTCATATTACCTACAACATCGATCAATTGTTAGAAGAGCGATTTCATACAGTTTTACGACTGCCTCCATATCGCCCTGATTTAAATCCAAGCGAAAAAATTTGGGGAATGGTAAAAGTTGAAAGTGACTCAAGAAACATGGAAACTGTGCTACAATCATGTAATTGCATCTGAAAATGATTATTTAGAAAAGGAGACTATACTTGTGTCACGTGGCCGTGATTTTATCGTATTTCCAGTTAATTTTGAAATTATAACTTATTTGTTAGTACCGTACATCTGAAATGTAGTATAAATTCATGCAATTGAAGTTGATAACGCATAAATTCTTTGGGAAGCTTTTCGATTGTAGCGTTTTATTCTTTTGTTGCGTATTGAAAAGAATTCGAAATTTTTACACATGATAATCGCATCTAGAATCCTTTTTTTTTAAAAACGAAACAAATCTTTTGGTTTGTTTATCAAATTTTGATGAAAGTTAAAAAATTAAGATTTGATTGACGTTATTGGTATCGATATTTAGTGAAACCCTTTTACTAATTTGGCTGGGAATGGAATAGTTCTTGTGTAAATTTATGTTCTTGTTATTTTGAATTCTGTTGAATTTTGTTAAATGTTCATCAGGTTTTAGTTTTTTGACTGCTTCGTGTGTACAGCTGACCCGATAACAAATAATTCGCTGTAAATAAACAGCTTTTTAATATTTTAAATTAAAATTAAGTGTTATTCAGAACCTGTCTATAGTAAAGTAATCAAACTTTACGAACTTGAAGGAGAAGTACTCACGAGTTAAGTCATATTTGGTGTTTGAGCGTAGTTTCAACATCAATCATATCGCTGACGCCGCCGCCGAGCTCATCCTCTGGGACTACCCCAGATATAACAATGGGTCTGTTCTAAAGTTAAGGTAAATAATTTTGGTGCATTTATTTTTACTGTGGTTTACAGATTTTAATAAATATTTGTGTGTATTTTATTTTTCTTGTGTTGTATGTACGAATGGTTGAATACGCTGTTCTTTTGAGATTAACTCTTCCTATTTTTTTATTGTTTAAATTTTAATACAATCGTATTCATCCGTATTATCTGCGTTTTTTTATTTTGTTGTACTGACGAATTTATATCGAAGTTGTGTGTGACGAAGGCGTTATGGGAACGTAATTTATTTATTAAAACCGTTTGTTCTTTTGGCATATGAATCAGATATACAATAATTTTAGTAAAGGCCCATACTGAAACTAGCTAATATCACAGCCTATTAGGTAAACTAAGTGATTTAATTTGAATTGGATAATTTGATTTATGTAACAATCGTGTTGAGACCTCGATGGTGTTTTTTTAATTATTATTCAGAATACATATCTTTAGGTTAATGTACTTATTGTATTTTTTTAAGTGTAAACCCATTTGTTGTACCGGACTATACTTACGCGAATAGTATGCGTTTGGTTTTTTTTTTTGAGATTGAGTCATTGAATTAAGGTCATTATGTTTGTATTTATTTGAAGTAAAGTAATTACGTTCGAAAGCTAAATAATTGAGTATTCAATTATAACGTAACTTTTAAAGGTTGATGAGTTAATGCATCATATTGTTTTCTGAATTTTAACATTTTGGATAGCGAATTGATTTAATTAAGACTTGTTGTAAACAGAATTAAAGTGATTTCCTTTCTTGAAGTGAAATTTCATTGAAAATCAAATTTATTAAGTAAAGTACAGTAACGTAATTATGAAGTAAGACGGTGGTTGACCGATCAGATATTTGTTTCTTGTGCATATGATAGTGTTGCGAGTAGTCGCAATTTGTTTTTCTATAGGAATCGACATATCGATTGTAGACCTCATTGATTGGCCTGATTTTCTAAACAGGTAAGCGAATTTGATTATTTGTTATGGCGAAGCTGTGTATTTTTCCCGAATTTAGGAATTACATGTCGATTTCGACATTTGTTAAATTTTAAGATTTTATAGGTACTTGAACGTGTTTGTTTAGTTTTATTGTGACGTATTTTTGTTTTAAATTGAATAATTAATTACCGTATTGATCAGTTATTTTTGGGTGTTTGAGCCAATGATTTTGGCGCTGAGTCTATCGAAATATTTAATGAGTTTTTGTTTTACTTTCGCAATTTCGCAGCTTTTATATAAAGCTTAGGATTTTACCGAAGTCTAGATGAACTTTGCGTAAATATTTTTGAAGCAGAAATTTTAGTAGAGGTGAGGGTTTATTTGTGAGTGAACATTTTGGTTTCCTGTTAGGCCATTATAAGATCTAGTTCATGACGTTTTCCCGCTATAAATGTATTTAACAGGTGGTGCCTTTTTGACTTTTTTACCCGGTTCTGACGTTTTTGGAGTTGTGGTGAGTGCCCTTTTGCAGCATTACGTAAGAACCCCGCCAACACCACTGAGCTACGCCGTGCGCACAAATTGCCTTTACAGTTCAAAAATATTTGGACGCTTAATTAAAATAATTGCGTGTCGCACAAAAATCAATCACTAATTTGATGAAAAAACAATAATGTATTGTTACGTTACGTTAGTAAAACTCAAAACAAAAGAAAACACTTTAATTCGATACGCAACCACTTGAAAAGTTTTCTTCTAATTGCAATTTATTATGTTCAAGTCATAAAAGAAAATAATGCAGTGATTTATCGGCCTCTAATTGTTACGCTATAATTAAATAATCGCTTGAAAAGCGTTCGGCCATAATTGTTTTAGTTACACTAAACACAATGTAATGACGTTAATTTGAAGAGCAAATTAAAAAAAAACAATAAACATTAAAAATGCGTGTCGTCAGATGCTGTGTAATAATAGGTTCACATAAAAAAACAAGCCCAATAACCTAAATATATGTAATGTGAATAAGTAAATAACAAAACAGAACCATCGAATTTTCAACACAAATTCACCTAGGTTATCTATTAACAGTGGAACTAGCTAGCTTACGGCGACCTCTATTAAAATATACTATAAAATTTATTAAAATCTCGAAAATAATAAATGGTTACTTCCCTTTTTATAAATAAATGGCGTGCTTAAAACGCACGTGTCACATAATTTTCGATGTAAATCCCATCAGTTTAAACAAACACTTAAAACCTTCAAATAAATTTAGATAATAATGCGGACATATGCGCCTGTATCACAATTTAGACGATAAACCAACAAAAAGATTAATCTTTAAAGAAAAGGCGTATTCAACCGTTATACAAACACATAATAAAATAATACCAATTACAGACCATAAATTTATTTGCATTTATCTCCCACTACAATAAAAAAACACAGAGATGTTACCTTAGGTAGAGGATGCCCTTTTGTTACAGTCAGATGGAACGGACCTGCAGGGAGACCTCGGCTCTATGGTTGATGTTAACACGACGCTTGCAACTCCGTACAATTCAGCTAATAACTGCCTCTCCTTCGATTCACGTTTTGATTAAATTTCAATTGGTTGTATGTACACTGACAATTATATTAACATGCTAATAGTTAACTTTACTTTACTGTGACCTAATTCTGCTTGATACTCATTACTCTTATATAATTATGTACGAGTCCTGATTAACACTTATTACTTTTAACTTAACGAAAAGCTGGTGTATTTACAGCAAGTTATCTGATTGACAGCGCACTGTGAACTTTACTTTTGAAACTTTGGAACGAACGTTGGATTTTTCCGCAAAAATCCAAGACCTGTCCAGAGAACGACGAAAGCACTTGGTAACTTTAAACACTAAACACCTTTCTGGTACATATGGGCCAACTGCACGTACTGATAAACTGGTCTCGTGAAGGTTGAACACTTATATGATCCATTAAATGGGCTGAGCGGATGAGTACCCTGCTACGATAGTTCCTTCGACACGGATCTTGGTCAACGAAAAACTGAACGCTTCTACGCCTAAACTACTACTGCCCCCGTAAATAATTTCAATTGTCGCCACATTGTTTTTCTCAAACACCTTCCATTAAATTGGCCGATTAAATAAAAGGTACTCAAATTTTCTAAGATGAAGGATAAGGTAACGTTAATTGGATTTTCGGACGCTTGCATTACTTCCTTTGGGGCAGTCATTTATATATGTATCATGAACTCATATGGAGCTGCCCCAAACCCATCTTTTGTGCGCCAAATCCAAAGTTTCGCCGTTAAAATTTATATCGATTCCCCGCTTGAAGCTACATTATGGACTGTTAACAGTTGCGGTTGATAATTTCTCACGTCTATGCCCTCTGTGACTCAACTGTGACTCTTAGTTGGATGAACACTCATCCGTCTAAGTTGAAGACCATCGCTAGCAATCGAGTAACGCAAATTCAAACGTTCACCGACCCTTCTTGTTGGTTTCATGTCAATGGGAAAGAAAACATTAGTGATGGACTATCTAGAGGCATGACTCCATCTCAGTTTATGGATCATAACCTGTGGAAAACGGGTCCTGAGTGGTTGAAATGGAATCCTGAGCGACGGCCAATTACCTCTCCCTCAGTAGATTCGAATCCTCTAGGATGACTCAATATTTCTATGACGGTAGTTGCGTGCGAAAGAAATCCCTTATTTCTCTTAATTTCTAGATGTTCATCGTGGATTAGGTTAATATGCACTACCACCTATGTTATTCGTTTCGCAAAACTTTTATCTAGTAAAGGTGATATAAGCGCCGTGGATCTAGACAATTCAGAACGCATTCTATTAAAAGTTGTGCAAAAGATTTCGCGCATGAAATTAACTTATTAGAAAATACGGGTACCTGTGCACCGGCACTTCGCAAATATAGACAATAGTTTGTTAAGAGTTGGTGGTCGATTAGGAATTCTTAGCTAAACTTCGTTCATCGACATCACGTTTTGCTCCCCAAACGCGACCATTTGGTAAATTTATTAATTGAATACTACCATCGCAAGCAGTTTCATACCGAACCTAGTTTGCTACTATCACTATTACGTCAGCGATACTGGATATTGGCGGCTCGCGGTGTGGTTCACAACATTACTAGTAAAGTGTAATTTGTGTTTCAAGTTTCGGCCGAAACATGAATACCCTTTGATGGGGAATCTACCTGCCTGCAGGGTACAGGAATCCAAGCCCTTTTTGAATGGTGTAGATTATGTAGGTCCGTTACGCATTGTATTAAGTCGTCATAGAGGTGCTCGTTCGCAAAAAGGGTATATATGTTTGTTTGTATGTCTTGCGGTGAAAGCCATCCATTTAGAATTGGTGTCTGATCTCTCGACATCTAATTTTATTCATGCATTTAAAAGACTTTTAGCTAGGCGGGACTTGTGTTCCGTGTTGTATTCAGATCGAGGTAGTAATTTTGTCGGTGCTAAAACTGAACTAAAGGATCTGTTTGATTTGATTAATTCTGAACATTTTACAAAACACATCGAAACAGAAATCAGTGTAAAAGGAATACAATAGAATTTTATTCCCCCTGACGCACTCCATATGGGTGGATTATGGGAAGCCAATATAAAGAACGTGAAATCTCATTTATTTAAGACTATCTGGTAATTATTGACCTATGGGGAGATGAACACCCTTTTGGTTCAAATTGAATGTCTGCTTAACTCTCGTCCTTTATGCGTCCTTTCCTCAGACCCATCCGAACCCGTTGCACTCATGCCTGCTCATTTTCTTACCCTGACTAGATTGCCATCTGCGAATGTATTAGATGTTAACCTTAGTACACTTAATAGATATCAACTAATTGATCACATGGCACAACATTTTTGGAAGTGCTCACATCTTGAGTATTTGAATACCCTGCAAACACGCGAAAAGTGGAACACCATTACCAATCCAATTAAGATCGTTCTCCTTCAGCAACCTAATGTAGCGCCTTTACATTGGCCCTTAGGCCGCATTATAGAAGTATTCCCCGGCGTTGATGGCATTGTAAGAACTGTGGAAGTGAGAACGAAGAGTGGAACGTACAGACGTCCAGTCACAAAGGTATGTATTTGCCTACACAATAATGACTACTTATGTTATTGGTAAAAAAAAATTGTTTCTTCTCTCTGTCTCTTGCCAACATAAATTTTGTTCGTTTAGTTATTGTGTGCAATAATAATAAGTATATTCATTTATTTGTGGCGGTGTGAGTTCTGAAGAGTTCTTCAGGGTGGCGGGAAATGTTTTGTTTATTTTAACATTATATTTAATAATTACGATTAACCTGCTTAATTATACGAAGTGTTTGGTTTATTATAGAATCTTATATTCATTTTATTTAATTTATGTAAAACTCGAAAGCTCCAGAGAACGACGAAAGCACTTGGTAACTTTAAACACTAAACGCCTTTCTGGTACATATGGACTAACTGCACGTACTGATAAACTGGTCTGGTGAAGGTTGAACACTTATATGATCCCTTAAATGGGCTGAGCGGATGAGAACCCTGCTACGATAGTTCCTTCGACACGGATCTTGGTCAACGAAAAACTGAACGCTTCTACGCCTAAACTACTACTGCCCCCGTGAATAAGTTCACTTGTCGCCACATTGATTTTCTCAAACCCCTTCCATTAAATTGGCCAATTAAATAAAAGGTACTCAAATTTTCTCTAAGTACGCGCATCCACGTAGTCAAAACTCGAAAATCGTTGGGAGAAATTGCGTCGTCAACAGAATCTACCTCTACTCGAAACCTTATCTAAGTAATTGATATATGGCAATTGAAATCTTGTTAGCAACGCTAGCCTTTAATTCCATGAATTTAAAGCCAATTTCTTTGTTTAAAACCAAACTCTTACCAAATTTTGCAAAAGATGTGCCTCTTTGGTTTATTTTAACATTTTATTTAATAATCATGATTAGCCTGCTTAATTATACGAAGTATTTGGTTTATTATAGAATATTACGTTCATTTTATTTAATTTATGTAAAAATCGGAAGCTAATGTTCTTTTATCTGACAAGGGTGCGCGTTAGAATATATAGATAGGTTTGATGGTCATAACAAATACGACCTGGTATTCACGAAACAATTTTCAAGGTAATAGAAGTGTGTTCGGTTTTGTTTTAAGTGATTTGTGCAATATAGTCAAATAATTAGAAATATTGGAAGACATAAGAGTAGTACCCCTTTCCTACCATTTTCCTATTCATATCACTGGTTGCAAATTATAGCAGATAAAGGTAAGTACTATTCTTGTTATTCATTTTACAGTCCATTTACAACAAACAGTGCCATACAATGTAATAATGTTTATGCGTTCTTTACTTTAATTTTATATGATGCAATCTCAACTATATCTAACGAAATTCACCCAATTTAAAATAACGAAACCATTTATTTACTCAAAACTACCCTATTTACAAAGAAACTAATGAATTCTTTCTCTCAAATTAGTAAGGAGGTTTCCCTAAATATCGATCCCAAAAATGTAAATCACTTTTTTTTTAAACTTTCATTTTACTTTGATCAACAACAAAAGCTTCATTTTTTTGTTTTAGAAAATACTAAAAAAAATTCATAAACCTTTTAAACACGCAAAGGAAAACGTTACGATAGAAAAGCTTCTCCAAACATTGATGCGTTATTCGATCCAATTACGAGAATTTATACTACATTTTTAAGATGTACGGTACTAACAAATAATTTATAATTTCAAAAATTATCGGCAAATCTTTGATAAAATCATGAACACATGACAACATTCACCGGTCCTTTAACTGTTCGACTTTTTTTTATTTTTCTCTTTTGATGACACATCTACAGACCAAGACTTTTCTTTAGACACCTCAACAAAATTTTATACCTAGCCGTTCTCTCAATTCATTTAGTGGATATACAGATAAAAACGCGTTTCAAATTAACATATAGATATGTGTACTTGTCATAAGCTACGAGCAGTGCCATTAAACAGCGCATTAACGTGCAATAGAGGCTTGTGGTTATGTATATCCTTAAATTCATCTCTCATACTTTATACATTAATAATTGTAAGAGCCCCCTAAAAATAATTACCACGAACCGCCACTGGTTTACAGGTTTGAAATGTCGTCCATATAGCAAATGAAAATATTTGTCTTGGTCCAACCACAAAATATAGAAGCTACGCTAATCAGAAGTTCGTCTCGACGATTTTTATGGGATTAGGTGTTCGTTGGCGCACGTCTACGCGCATCTCTTCAATATGGCCGATTAATGGTTTGTTTACTTGTGTAAATTTTGTGAATTTTATCATTTTCTTTTATTTGATGTAGTAATTTAGTGAGAGACAATGGCAAATTATTGTTGTTTTACTGACTGTGGCACCAACAGCCGTAAAAACCCTGATTTGAGTTTTTTTGCAATTCCTAATCATCCAATAAGGTATATATGTACGGTACACAAAATTTCAATGTTTTATATTAAAATATGATTTTTATTATGAAATAAAGGCAACTTCAATGGTTGGAGAAAATTGGAAGGTTAGAATGGCTGTCAATCGAACCAGAAAAAATATCTCACAGAAGGGTTTGCAGTAAACATTTTGAAAATAAAATGTTTGCTGGGCTTAGCAAAAGCAGGCTAAAAAAAGATGCAATCCCAACAATTTTCCAAAAAGCGGTTAGCGAGCAAGGTAAATTTTTAATTAAATGTTATACATTAATACATTTTATTAATTTATTTTTAAGTACGTTCTGGTTCACTGCAACCATCAATGTCTGGTATGATTTCGATTGAACCTTCTGACGTCTCTGTTGACTCCCATTTGGAACAAAATCCTTTGGGTAGTAAGCTACTTAGGGTACGTGCACATACAAAGCGGAACCGAGCGAGGCGGAGCGGAGCGGAAAAGGCGCTAAACACAAGTCAACGTATGTTGATAATGGTGTGCATATTGCAGGCGAGTCTGGGAGGGTCGGAGCGTGTCGTGACCGAGCGGATCGCTTCATCATAAATAGTTTGTCTTTAAGTGTGTACGACTGCTGTTATAGGGCTGAAAATGGTCGACATAGAGAAATTAATTAATGAAATTTATATATTTTATATTTTCCAAAATATAGGAGAATGTGTTCTCGCTCATTCGAAAGTATCTGTAAAATCTTTCGGGATCGTCTTGTAAACTTTTGTATAAGTTACTAAATTCGCCGTGTTGTTTTCTTGCAATATTAATATTATGTGTCCAATATCTCCTTTTATTGGCAAAACGGCGTTTAATTAAAGGATTTTCCAGTAATGGCAGAAATGTTGCTGTGTCCATATCGTGATTTTTCGGTAAATTGCTAAAAACAACTGAGAAACCCGCTTTGTGAAACACGCTTTCAATATGCACACACTCGCAACTCGCTCAGTCTCGCCCCTCTACGCTCAGTTCCGACTCGCCCGCTTTCGCTTTGTATGTGCACGTAGACTTATACAGGGTTTTCATAAATGCTTTCAGAGCTCTTAACATTACGAAGCTATTGTGATGTAAGTTGGAACTTGGAGCTAATCGTTGGGGTACTACATTGAGCAGTTATCAGAGGCTTTTCCCGATGTTAATATAGAATATGATTTATTTAAAAAACATATATTACATCTTATTACACGGTATGAAAACAAGCACTGTATTTGCAAAGGCAAGTCAAGAAGTAGGCCGACTGTTTTAACTGAAGAAGTTGTTAATGACATTCCACAAAGAATGCAACAAAGTCCTAAAAAATCTATTCCACAACTATCCAGGTATGATTAAATCTACTGCGGTTATGGAGCCAGAAATATGAACATAATTTTTTTACAGGTTTGTACACTGGTACTTGCTACAAAGCTTTAAAAAAGACATTACATATGCATCCGTACAAAATTTCTTCTGTACATAAATAACATGCATCTGACTATAATCTTCGAGTGCAATATTGTCTGTCAATGGTTCAACGAACATTTAAACAACAATAATTTATTTTTATTTTACAAAAGGTGCTCTAATGTTCACCATTGTATTTAGAAAATCAAGAATTGAATTTATTATTTATTGTTATTTTACAAAAGATGCTCACATGACCACCATTGTAGGACAGATTGTGGCAACTTGTTTATTAATTTAAAGATCTTGACTTTTCCATGCGGTCTTTGAAGCTCTCTGTTATGTTAAATGTAATGTATCTGTGCTTGTTTATCAATCTGATGTAAATCATCATGACAGAAATAGATAATTTGAGGGTTAAATACTACAGATTGAAAAAATCTCAAAATAATGTATGTCACAAGTATTTTATAATTTAATACCACTTTGTATTAGAGAACTACTGCTGGTTGATTTTAAAAGCAAAATTAAGAAATTTCTTGTAAATAATACATTTTATTTATTCGAAGAGTTTCCTAATAATTGTAAGTAGGGGAAAAGTGGGTACATTCAGCTACTTATGATATTTATTTAAACAGCTCATGTAATTATTAAATATAATTGAATTTGCTTTAACAGCTCTTTTGGTTGATCTCATAGAGAAATTAAAAAAAAAGAGAGGGCTTGATTGTAGTTAGAGAATAAAACTATTGTGACGTCACAAGAACAACAGTGACACTAGTGACTACCGGAATAATCAGGTCGAACCGGGAAACATTCAAATTTAAATGTATGTAGTCGTTTATGCAGTATTTATTTAAAATTTTGAGGTAGAGTAATACTGCCGTCCACAATAAAAAAGCGGTATCTGCATTTAAGCGAAAGTCGAGAAAACGACCTTTAAAGTATAATTTAAAGAACTTTTGATGTATGTTTTTTCTTATTTCAAAAAATGTGGATATGTGTTCATTATCAAAGCAAAATTTTGCTGGAAATGTAAAATTGGCAATTCATGACATTTTACAGAAAAAATTTCACTTACCGCTTTTTAATTAAGCAATAGCCTTTATCACAGAAAGTTAAATATGCGGTATCTGCATGTAAGACTAGGTAATTAACTATTTCATTTGAGTATCATTACTGTTCACAAAAAATAAAAACGAGAGTGGTATTTGCTTATTTATATTAAATTTTATTAATTCTAAACAAATAGAAAGATGCAAAAATTACAGTAACATTTAAAACTCATCAATTTGCAGGTGATGCTCATTCAATGCCGGTAAATTACTCCAAAATAGTTTTCTGCTAGCTGGAATCAAAACGCCAAGTTCCTTTAAAATTAGATCCCTGTTTTCACTCGGAAAGCAGTGAGAACCGGGATTTTCAGTAGGGCTTTCTTGTAATTTGTTTTCTTTTCATTGCTTTGGGCTGCAGAAAATCTAGGGGTTTCATGGGTTCATTAAAACTATTGCGATAGTTCAATATCGTCGGTTAAGAGTGTAAACCTGCTAAGTCAGGTTTACCTGATTGTTCAGGAGATGATTTAAACCTTATAAAGGTGTTATTAATTAAGGGATTGCAATTTGTAAAATCCGCATTCTTTCTTTATATCCAAAAATCATTTCTAAAATTTAAAAACAGATATTAATCTGGTTTTCAATTTTTTATTAATATTTTTTGGAGATAGCAGGTTTTTTTAAGAAAAAAAAAATTTTTTTCTTGGACTTAGCAACATTTTTTAAGAGTGTACACCTGCTAATTCAATTATACCTAGTTTTTCAATAAATGATTTAAACGGTATACAATTGTAGTAAACTGTTTTATTAAAAAAAGTTGAATAATTAAGAAACAGTATTATTCGTGGGGAAACCCATCATAATAATCATAGTAGTCGTCTTTCAAAGTAGTTTTAAGAGCCTGGAGATCCATAAACTTTCTGGTTTTAATTTTGAGGCTTTCTAAGTGAAGCTGATCCAGCTCATCTATATGACATGCCTTAGCTGTAGGACATCGCCTTTGGGGTAAAATTTGCCAGTCCTCAGAAAATCGTAATTTGTAGTGAACGTCACCATTTGGACTATACTTAAGAGCTCGTATGTCCACAACCTAATAACATTAACAATAAGAAATTAAAAAGAATGAGGAAACTGCATCTAAGCGATTCTTACCTTTGCTTGCCCTTTTATTTTTCCTGGACGGATACTTTTGAAAAATTCAACCTTATTAAATTTCTTGAAAAACTTGTGATTCAAATAGGACACGTCATAACTTTTTGGTTTCAAACGAGCTTTTTGGCATATAGACTCATAATCTGCTGGTACATTGATCGATTTGTCTTTGAGCTGTCTCTCTATTGTGCTGTGCATCGAGTCCGCCTCCATTTGTGTGTGCCCGATCTCTAAATACTTTTGTACAATAGTTATTTTGGCGCTAATGGCTACATTAAGTAAAGCGTTTGTTACGGTAACATTCCGGTTTTGGTAGGCACAACCATCGCTATACAGAATTATTTTAACTTCTTCACTGTTTTCGATGGAAGGTAATATTTTGTCTACGATAAATTTTGAACAAATGGAGGCGAACTCTTCAGCGCTAATTCCACCTTCAACTTCGCTCCAAAGATAGCAGAATCCGTCTTTGTTAATTAAATTGTAAAAGCAAAAGTTATGTACAACAAGTTTGGTTTTATAGTATAAATTGAAATTTTGATTTAGGTGCCATCAGAACTGCCTGTAAATCCATTGTGAAGACGAGCCTTTCATTTTCCTTGTCATAAGATTTTTCTTTCCTTGCTTCTTCTTTTTTGGTAATATGCAAATTATACTCTTCTTCTGAAACGCGCCCTATTTTAAAACCTGCGCATTTCTCGCATTGATCCTTTTTAGGATGGTATAAGGCAATGTTGTGTAATTGTAACACCTGGTTAAAAGTAGTTATCGAAAGTGACTGTACGTTTTTATATTTACACCAGTCATTAGCGTAAAATCTATAAAGGCTATTTTTTGATTGCCACTCTGGTAATAGATATTGCTTGTTAGTAGAAGCCCTACAATAGTGGGATTCCATTTTAGGAAGAGAATTTACAAAGTTTATTAATTCTTGATTTTCTCTGTCGAACGGTTTACTATCTTTTGTTTTGTCAGTCTTATTCTGTTGCTTAAATTTACCAGACTGCTTTTGTTGTTTCCAACCGAAAACAGTCATTCTGCCTATGGCCAAAGTGTTGAGAAACATTACACGGCATACTCGAATATTAGTATCATTTATTCTTAAATGATATAAAAAAAGATTGAGATCTTCTGGAATTTTCGGCGTTCTTACGATTCCTAGGACGCTTAATCGCGACGATTGACACTATGCTGTTAATAAAGGTCTTCTTCTCACCCCAAGTTAAGCTCCAGAAATATTTAAATAACTGTTTTCTTTCTTTCTCCGTAATAGAACTACATTTAAGTTTAACCTGTTTAGTAGCAGCTTTGCATGCACATCTTGGCCTCATTGCTCGAGGAACTTTTTTAGTATCGTATACCCATTTATTTTCTTTTTTCATTCTACCAAGGTATTTGCAGCCTTTTTCCCTAAGTTGCTTGTTTTTTTCTGAGAACCACGCAGTTTTGTCAACCTGGAATCTTTTTTTTCTAGTATTACTTCCTCTTAGGAAATTCTAGCGACTCATCTGAATCGGAGTGCTCTGAATATGGAACTAAACTAAAGTCAACATCACTCTCATCGCTAATCTGGTCTCTAGCTGTCTCATTTTCCGGATTTTCTATGCAATTCTGAGGATATGTCAAATTAGTAAGATCTGCTACAATTTGTTCCTGACCACAAAGATTTTCATTATGGTTACTATTAATTTCCAAATCCGGCACATCTATAACTTCGAAGCACATGTTATCCGCAAATGAAACTTCCGATATGTTCTCAACGACTGTCACTGAATTAGAACAGTCAAGGTATTGGATATTTTCTATTTGTGCTAAATCCATTGGAATTTCAAAGAAATTTCTATTTTCATAAACACCAAGTTTATCTGGTTCTTTGGGATTGTTTAGTTTCAGTTCAGGCAATGAAGTTAATACCGAACTTGTCGCTAGCTCTACTAATTTTCTTCCGCGAGACATCTACAAGGCAAAAGGAGATACTGTACTATCAGAGCGGTATTTTTAAAAACACAGCTAATTAATTTTGAAAATTCAATTTAAAGTGTACACTTGAAACATTTCTTAATTAACGTTTTCAAGTTTAACTCATTATTATTAAATTTTCTCTTTAAAGCAACCGGAAACATATGACAGTTTGTTTATCAAGGGAGTGACTAAGTCCAGTATATATAAGTAGAAACACATAATGAAAATCTGCTAAGTCCCTTAACAACCCTAAAATCTCTTCACAGCTACTATAATAACACACACAATGCAAGCTATCTACCTTAAAGTTACCCCAAATTATATTAAAACAACTCACCTTAATTTCTATTGCATCACTTTACTACAAATAGTTTAAATTCAATAGAAATACAACACGTAATAAACTACACCACGCCGTAAAACGTCAGCACACAAAAATGGCCATTTACGGAGGACTTAGCACGTTAACAGTTTACAATATTCATTGGTTTGGACATAGCACTTTTTCGTAAAGCGAAATATTATCGTTAATTATGATTTTTGGACTTACGCAGATTTACAGTTAAAACCCCACCATTTTTTTAACAATTTGGTATTATAATGCTGAAAAGGGTATAGATTGGACTTAGCAGGTTTACACTCTTAACCGACGATATGCATTTCCCACGTTCAGCAACAACCTGCACCATGTCTGACAGGTAAGGCCGATTTTCCCCTTGCTTTTTGAGTTTTTGTTGAGAGGTGAAGTTATTCCACTGAAAAAAATCGTTGTACCTCATTTGTTTAACGTCTACATTGCCTTTACAGGCCGATGCAACTGCATCGACAAAATCGTTGAAGTCGTATATTTTTGATTTTCTTTTCATGGATAGCTCCACTTGATGGTGGAAACTATCTGCAGACATGAATATGTGGCCTGTCTCAAAGTAATTGAAAGTTATCGAGTTGGCCGAAATTTCTTCGGAGTTTACCATTTTTACTAAAAATGTAAACAACGACCAATTTTTGTTTTGACTGGCACAATTATCCAACCATATAATCACATTTTCACAATCACGATGTAATTTTAAAAATGCGTAGAAGGTGCTGATCAAATCGTCCTTAGATCGCTTACTTATGGCCTCGTGCCAGACAACAGTGAATGATTTATTGGCTCTAGAAATTTTTCCTAGAGGAACAAAAGTCTCATTGTATGCTACTAATCGTTTTAAGAAAATGACCGTCTTAAACGTATCCATTTTTGGTAGCATTACAATTTTTTGCAAATCTGCAGAGACACACACTGTATCACTACCAAACATTCGCTCAGAGTGTTCTCGATATAATTTCCTGGATTCTTTGGCATGATTGATATGTTTTTTCCATGACACACATGTTTTGCAGGAGTCTTCTAAGTTATCCTTGTCATGCTCATGCAATTTAAATGTCCTGCATAAGTCACACTCTTCGTGTCCAAGCTTAGTAAATGAAATTCGTTTGGCTTTAATCTTTTTTCAATAGGTTTCATATGAAACCTTGACTCCAGGATATTTCTCTTTGAAGTCATTGTACATCAATGTAACTGTTATGTTGCTGCTTAGGTATCGAACATTTGGGGCATGCTCTCTGCGGTAATGGGATATCTCTGGATGGAAAGACTCAATATGGTCATTTATATCTCCATCTTCGATTTTCTTGTGAGACCTCTTTCCTGATCGCCCATGTTGTAAAGGTCTTATTTGTCCTGCTGGTGTTCTTGACAGCACGTCATGTACAAGTCTATCATTGCTTTTTTTTATAACCGAGTGTGGTTAAAAAAAAAACTTTGCATACAGATACCGCTTCGTTTGTTTCATTTTTCAAAAAATATTTGAAAGTGTTTTTTTTTTATGAAGCTATCACTAGTTGTTACAGTAACAGTTCGCCGGTTCACCTCCAATCTAGAGCATGAGTTTAGTATGAAAGATTTTCTGTCATTTTTGGAAAGTTTCCAAAATTGACTATTTATTGATCTTCTAACATCATCAGAAATTAGGGTTTGACACTTTTTCTTGCAGTTGTTGGCGCAGCCAAGTAATACTGGATGATCTTCTGCAATTTTAGTAGCTCTTAGCATTTTTCGAGTCTTCAGGTCTGTATCATATTTCTTCCTTTTACGAGATTGGCAACTAGCAGAAGCTTCTAAAAATTGATACGTATATTATTACTACAATAATAATAGGTGTGAAAAGGCAGAGAAAGTATGTATTTACCATTTCTTTCCAAATTCGAAGGGGTTTCAGTAATTGTTGTATAGCCCTCATCCTGAATTTTAGAGCGTAGATGTATTAAGGGAATATCTTCACTATCAGAAGTATCATTTTGATGGTTACTTTCAAAAATGTCATCACTTGCTTGGACCATATTATCTTAAAATATTGAAATACATTAAGCGACAAAGTACATAAAAACACCAATATTTCACATACCTTCAACCGAGCCTTCAACACAGGGCTCTTGATTTTCATGAGATGATTCGGGCAATAACAAAGGAAATAATGTGACTGTGCTACTAGAAGCCTCGATGTTTTGAAGCGAAATATTATCTGGAAATTTAAAAACAAGGATAAGAGTATAAATTAAATGTAAACCAAAAGCTCTAAATACCTCTATTCCGTTCAGTTTTTGGAGCTCTGGCTCAAAATTGTTGTTCAAATTAGCATTTTCAGTATTATTGTGAGGGTAAAAGGAATTTTTTAGCCATTTTGAAACTTTATCATTACTAATCACGCAAGATTCATCTAGTCTTAGGAAACCTGGCCTCAAGAATTCTGGTGCTAGAGACTTATCAGTTTCCATATTTTCAGTGTATATTTGCATTGGCTGCATCTGGTGCAATACATACTCTGAATCCGCATTTCTATTTCCCAAGGAAAAATTATTGCTGTCTTCTGTATCATTTCTACGACAAAACAAAAAATATTAAGGATGTTCAAGACCACATTTACATATAACACGTAAAGAGTTTCCAGTTCTCTACTACATATTTGGCTAAGGGAATATAATTATTATAAAATATAAATATAAAAAAAAATATCTATACACTTTTTTTATTTTTTGCTAGGTAGAAATGACAAATTATTCATTTTGTTGACATTTTTGTTGTATTTGTTGTCAATTTTTCCGAAAATAAGCGTTTTTTTAAGGTATATCCAAGCTTTGTTTACGCAGTGCTCAAAGAAGCACATTCTTTCAGCTTCAAATTTTATCTCTGTGAAACTTAAGTTTCATAAGTCTAATAAAATAGGACCTAACATGGGGTTGAAAATATACCGTGTAAATCCCTAAGGTCAGCCTTAACTGGAATGCACTGTATATAAACTCACCTGTTAACAAGCTTTGTGTTACTACTTTTTTCTTTGGTGAATTGCTCGCTTTTTTCTTTGTCCAAGGCTAGAGCTAATAATAATTTCGTTCTTTGGTTTGCCATGATTCACAAATTTGTTCACAAGAAACAATATAAAAATAAAACACCCGTTGCACTTACTAAGTGACAAACGACTGAAAATACTGCGGTATGTGGCGGTATTATCCGAGCAATTCTTAATAGAAACGCGGCAAGTGCGCGTGCTTAATAAAAAAGCGGTATGTGCATACAGAAATTTGCATATGCCGCTTTATAACTAAGCATGTAGCAGATACTGCGTTTTTATTAAGAAACATGTTAAATTTTGTAGATACGGCATAACAAATTACCCTGTAAAATAGCTAATTCTGCAGATACGGCTTTTAAACATTGTAAGGATACAAATCACCTTGAAAGAAGTTCTTAGGTACCAATAACTCAATTTCGCAAATTTTTGTAGATACCGCTTTTTTATTGTGGACGGCAGAATAAAAAAAAGCATAACATTAAAGTATTGTTTATATTACTCATATAGTAAACAAATTCTATGGTAAGTATTCCTAAGTAAACTACCCCAATACAATACCAAAACAATGGTATAAGGTACCTCAAAAACTGCACCTGTTAAGATAAAATTTCTTATACATACACAGTTTTATTATTGCTCCACTAACTAAAGTTAACAAAAATATTATAAATGGTAATCAAAAAACAATTTAAATGTTCCTTGATAAGAATTTAAATTTAATTTATGGGTAAAATATGAACAAACTTTATAAATAAACAAAAAATCCAAATTCATAAATGTTGAATTTTTTTCAAATTTTTTTTTTAGACGTTTAGTTTTGTTTTTTTCTTGAAACGAGCGATTAATGTCATCACAATATTTTATTATTACTAAACTTAAACTAAAAGCAACTAAATTTTTATAAACGTCGTCCAAGTGCTCTTTACAGGTAAACCAATTGAAATCTAAATGTCCCCTCAATAAAATCTGTAATTTTTTTGTAATGTCTAAAACATGACCATATTTTGGCAAAACATAAATAACAACGTCGTGAATTTGAATTAACAATGTCAAAACATTTTTCGTAACATAAATTAGCCTTTTTTTGTCATCGGTATGCTCTTTAAACATTGTGAAAATATGATGAGGTTTGACTATATCTGTTACTAAATTTGCATGGCACTCTTCACAATTCAAAGCCTTTACCTTTTTGACAAGAAATCCTGCTACGTAGGATACAATTTGCCTATCGTATTCATCATCCCGGGAACTGAAAGGAGGGAAAACAAGATGTTGAAATTCACTTTCATCAAGATTATGGATTGGAATTTCATTTTGAGTATCACTTTCGAGGAATGTTAATAAATTGTCTAAAATGCTGCTATTGTCTTTTTCACAATTTCTGCTACGGGAATGGTGATCAATTAAATTATTAAGAACGGATGTCTTAAAACAAGATGTGAATTGATAACAATTTGGGTTGGTGTTACCAGCACCATAACTTCGAATTGACCCGAATGAATTTTCGAGAGGATCTTGGTTCAAGGATCTTCTTCTTAAAAATTTGAAGCCAATTTTTCTGCACTCCTCAAACACTTCAAGGGTGGCTGTAATTGTTGTTATCCAACCTGTCTTAAATGGCATTTCAGTGGTAATGCAGTCTCATACCAAAAAGATAAATGTGGGCTCTGGTGAGATATACCGCATCTTAATTCTTTCCCATGCACACATTTCTTATGACTTCCGTTGACAGAATCAAAGAGCTTGTCAAAGAATAGCAGGAATTCAGCAGTGTCAGTTGGTGAACCAGTCCCTAAGCAGTTACCAGTATCTGTAGGTAAACATATTTAATGATAACACAATTTACATAGAGTAATATGTATAACAAACCTAATGAACTTGCAAGTCGCAAAACAGCTGCAAACCGTTGACTGAAGACCTGGCAAGCATTCCGTACTTTTATTTTACATATCTTGCCATCATAGATGTGTTCGTCAGTAATGTGAGGAAGCGCCCGCATCCCTGCCATTAAGTTGGGTGCATTATCACATTCGTACAATGCAATAATGTGCTCCCACTTTGCTACTTTTTTAATACCTTTTGATATGAAACCCACATTCTTATTTATGAAATTATTGCGAATTCCTTTCAACAAATGTGGGGGATCATACATAGGAAATACCTTAAAATTCTTAATGCTGAAATACCCTCCTGTATATTCTTCATTTCTTCATAGACAGGTTGCTCTTTCATCATCTAACAAAGTCCGAATCAATCTTGTGTTTGATGATGATTGGTCACAAATCGTTATAAGTGGTTTTAAACCAAAGTCCAATAATTTTTCTATAGTTGTTAACAACAATACTCTTAGATGATTGTATATGGCTCCTCCATTCCCAAACAATGCATAGCATATAGGTTGCTTATATTTAGTTTTAATGCCACGTAGCATGAAAACTAATGCATGATCTGTAAAATCTGCAGTCCATTCATTACCACCCATATCCTGAAAGCCTTCAATATATCCTTTAGTTTCGTTAAAATACACTGATTGCATTATTGCCATTTCATCAAATGCTACTGCAACAAATTTATCAGCAGGATTCATATGTTCAGTAACTTTTTTAAGGTTTTCGAATACATGTGGTAAAACTCCTGGTTGAAAACTGACTAAATGTAATAGTTTCTTTAAGGTCCCTCTAGATGGTAATACAAAAAGCTGTGATAAATATTTGTAACTTCTTGGACTTTGCTTATAGATTGATAAAGCAACTATTTTTTCATCAATCGTAAATCGACGTGCTCTTGGCTTTCGCTTTGCTTCTCTTAGCTGACATCTGATAAAGTTAGCAGCAGCAATGTTTAAAGTGGAAAGACTTTCTTCCATATTATTTGTAAGGGACCATTTTTGGGCATAGAATAGTCTTCTTCGAAAGTTTAATTTACTGTTCACTACTTTTTTATAGGTATTATTTAATAATTTTATTTGTTGATATAACTTTTTCTTCCGTGGAGTTTGATCACGGGCCCTTTGTATACCTATGTTACGCAATAACAATCTTGGATCAGAACCTACAAAACCAAAATGTAGATACTTAGAAAGAAAGAAGTTATTTATATACACACCAATTCTAAATTCTTCTGAAGTACAAACAGTATTACAACTACGGCTTGTTGTGGGCTGTTGGTCTTCATGTATGACTGCACTTTTTCTCTGTACAGCTGCACCTGCTAATAATATTACTGTTCATATAGTGCATTTTTTTAAAATGAAGTCAGTTACTCGCATTTTCATAAGCCTAACTGCAATTACCACTTCCAAAATTTAAAATTTTTATAACTTGTTTTAATAATTTGAATGAATATGTAAATGGCTGAGAGTAAACACATAAAATGCAAATCATCTTACCAGTACAATCACGATTTTCTTGTTGATATGATACTGAGCAAGCAATATTTTCATGAGGTGACTCATGTTGTACCTCGGGTTGTATGTCCACTTCCAACTGTGAAACACAAACATCGGATGGATTGTCAGCAGCTAAACCTAGAATTGATAAACTTGCTATAAGTACCGGTCAATTTACTTTAATCTACTTTTGCATGTTGCTTTCCCTTTCTTGCAATAGAAAACAAATACTTTTATACATAATACACATTTACCCTCAATGTGAAGGGATAGAATAGCATTTGCATGCAGACGTTTATTGCCTTCACTGCTGTATCCGGATTCAAAATGATTATGACAAATATATTTCATTCTATATACGTCAAGAGGATCCATGCTTTTTAACTCTGTGTTATTGAGTGTTTCAATCCACTTCTGAAATCTTGCCATGTCCTTTCGTGGATTTGGAAATCGATGCCTAACTGATATTCGATCCTTGCAACCTGTCACCACACATTTCACATAACCCATGATCCTAAACATAACAATTTTTATTGACTAATCATCTCAGTTAGATACACAATTTTAATGCAGTAATCTTTAGCGAAACATCGGATATGGTTTATTCCAATGGCTGTAGTTGGTTTAAACCACATATGGGAAGGATCGGATCATACTCTACATATTTATATGTAATATTAGGACACATGAAAATCATAGATAAGCAAACCATGTTTGTCAAAAAATTACTGTACAATTAATAGGAACGAACAACTTACCTTTTTTCACTTATCACAGAATATACGTAATGTTCAGAATATTTTAACACTAGTAACTATGGTAATAAAAAAAATCTATCCTAAATCTACTAATTAGTTAAATAGCACTTAATCCTATTTAACAAATAAACACTAATGTAATACACTAAATTCAATTAAAATGTCCAATAAATAAAAACTTCAAACACAGAAAACGAATAAAAGGTGATATTGATATATAATTAAATTTGTGATTTAGATGGTTTATGGTTATGTATCATAAATAAAACAGCTTAATGTTACCAAATACCAACCATATAAAGTGATAATTTGTGTTACCGACGAGTCGAGTATAAAAAATTATTAGAGTTCTGTAAGTGTTCATACAGCGCCACATCTTGTTTGCCAGCGAAAGTATTAGCATCTACAAAAACCTTATACTTACCCGTGCATTTAAGAAATCTATCTAAACCGTTACTTGCGTGCATTAAATCGTCACTCACTCACTTCACAATGTTGAAGTAGGTCATTACCAACATTCAGTAAGTAAAATTATGCGATATTTTCAAATAATTAGCGCCGTTTTTAAAAAGGACGAATGTACACCCTGGCCGAATGTACCCACTCTTCCCCTACCTTGAATGTTTGTAGGTTTGTAATTTATTTGTTTATATTCGTCATACAACTTTTTATATGTACCTATGTAATATGTTTTTTTTTTGGACGAGTGTAAGTGTACTTAAGACATTTTGCACAATAAATATTATTAGAAAATCAAGAATGGAATTTATTCTTTATTATTTTTCAAAAGGTTCTCAAAATGACCACCATTCATTTCTAGGCACAAATTAATTCTTCGCTTCATATTCTCAAACTCAAGTTCAATTGGAGTTATATTTCTGTATTGGACTCCATGTTTTGTTTATTTCTTGTTGTATTGCTGCTTCCAATTCTTCAAGAGTACGTAGTCGAGTTTTAAATATATTACTTTTAATACCGTATAATAAGACGTAGCTTATGCCTTTTAAATAGATATTAACATCAGGAAAAGTCTATGAAAACTGCCAGGTGCCACTACAGAAATGTGTCATTACAATAAAGGCATTTCATCACGGGGGTCAATCTTAATGTGCCAACAAGTTGGGTTAATAATCAGATGGCGGGAGAAGATTGGTTTTCTGCCTTTCTGAAGAGACAAACAACTTTATCCATAAGAACGCCCGAAGCGACCAGTCAAGCACGTGCATCCAGTTTCAACCGGACAAACGTCAAATCATTTTTTGATCATTTAAAAATAGTTCTGGACCGATTGAAAATTGAGAGTTGTGACATATGGAACGTCGACGAAACGGGAGTAATTACCGTCCAACGACCGGATAAAGTTGTGGCTAGGAGAGGTTTCAAACAGATTGGACGAATCACCTCCGCAGAACGAGGATCTCTCGTTACTCTAGCTGTAGCTGTTTCTGCATCAGGCACATACATTTCACCTTTCTTTATTTTCTCCAGAGTGCATTTTAAGGAACACTTTCTTCACGATGCACCACAAGGAAGTGCCGGTGATGCTAATCCGTCAGGATGGATGAATGAACAACATTTCATGAAATTCGCTAAACACTTTGTAAAGTATGTTAGATGTTCCAAGGAACGGCCATGTCTCTTATTACTAGACAATCACGACTCGCATCTATCGGTTGAAGCGTTGAATATTTTTAAAGATAATGGCGTTTCGGTTCTTTCTTTCCCACCACACTGCAGCCATAAGCTTCAGCCTTTAGACAGAAGCGTATACG
The DNA here is from genome assembly GCA_036346205.1 of Vesta saturnalis. Lineage (NCBI taxonomy): Eukaryota > Metazoa > Arthropoda > Insecta > Coleoptera > Lampyridae > Vesta > Vesta saturnalis. The sequence goes on from JARFJB010001506.1 coordinate 1,225,317, forward strand.
GCCCACTAAAGAAATATATCAATACTCATATTGACGCTTGGATGACAGCGAATCCAGGAAAAATTTTTGGCATATACGACGTACCACGAATTATTCAATCAACCATACCTTTAGCCTGCTCACCTATTAATATCCAAGCAGGATTTCGTTCAACAGGAATTAATCCCACAATATTTTCAGATGCCGATTATTTACCGAACTATGGTACAGATAAGCCAAACCCTTTAGAAACCAATCAAAATCCTGTCAACGATTCAGTTTCAGATTTGAACCAATCTATTGTTGAGCACACCCCCTGAAAAACCAATATCAAATTTAGAATTATTTGTTATATCTGAACGGGACTTAAATGAAGCTGGACCGTCTTCAAGTTCAAATCTTTCTGAACTCGAACAAATTAGACCTTTTCCAAAAGCTGCAGCAAAATCCGCAGTTGTTAACAGAAAAGGAAAAAAAAGAGAGCGTCAGCCATTTTAACTGATACTCCGATAAAAGATCAGCTAATGGCAGAAAAGCAGGCAATTAAAAACAAAAAAGTGGAAATTGCGGAAAGAAAGGCAACAAAGGAAAAGAAAAAGAGAGATAAGAAAGCAAGCACCAAGATAGAAAATCTAACAAAAGCACAACACGCCAAAAGGCAAATATTTTCAAAGAAAAGGAAGGATGAAAGCGAAAGTTCTGAAGAAGAAGACTGCTGCTGTGTGATATGTTTAGGCAGTTTTACAAATAGTCGTCCTAAGGAGCGATGGATACAATGCACAAAATGTAAAGGTTGGGCACATGAAGACTGCACTAATGGCTATACCCCGCTGTATATCTGCGAAAATTGTGATTCAGACGATGATTTTTAGGTTTTAACTTTTCTTTGTGTTCTTACTTTTTTGTGTACTGTAACTTTTTTGTTGTGTTACATTCTTGTTTTTTTTAAGTTTCAAGTTAATAATATTTGTTGAACAAATAAGATCATTAAAAATTATTATTAATTTTATTAAATACATAAATAAAAAGTTTACCTCGAGTAGGATTTGAACCTACAACCTGTACTTTGCTAGAGTACTAGCAAAGTACAGGTCGTAGGTGAATGGTTAGTATCTCCAGTTAGTTTAACGATTTGTGTTTTGGAGAATTTTTAAACTTATTTCTTTATTTATTATTAAATTTTATACGAATTACACCACTTCATTATAGCGTCTTAATGATTCTTTGGTCGCCTCCTTCCCATACACTATGAAACCAATTCATCTTCGGTACAAGCTCCTAGAATCGATTATCATTAGGCTGAAGCTCTATACGGCGATTGCCCAGACGGTATCTCAACTACTGCCTTAAAGAAATCCTCTCCCGAACTAGTACTAGTTCTATCTAAGCTCTATTCGATCTTTATGTCTTCTGGGGAATTTACCTAATCATGGAAGTTAGAAAACGTGCAACCTATTCGCAAAAAAAGCGATAAGACCGATCCCTCCATCTACCGACCAATTGTCATCGCTTCCATCTTGTCTAAAATCATGGAAAGAGCAATCAATCAGCAATTGCTCTCTTACCTTGAAACTAACAAGCTCGTTAATGACCACCAATAAGATTTTCGACAGAATCGTTCAACAGGTGATCATATGTGACACAAGTTTGGAACAACAACATTAGAACAATCCGGTGAAACAGTTGTAGTCGCTCAAAATTATTTGACCAAGTTTGGCATAACTGTTTACTTACCAAACTTACCTCGTTTAGATTAAATGATACACTCACCAATTGGCTTTCTAGTTTCCTTGACAAAAGACGAATGCGTGTCATAGTTGGCTTCTTTTCATAAGAAGTTGGTATAACGCGGGCGTGCCACAGGGATCAGCTATACCGCCTACATTTTTTCTGCTATACATAAATCATGTACTGCCTTCAACAACTAACCACCTTCTATCTCAAATCAAGACCGTAAAGCTGAAATGGCTATTTCAACCAATAAAGACAGTCAACGTATCCTTGAATGGGGAAGTAATAATCTAGTTAAATTTAATGCTAATAAAACTCAGTGTTGCCTTGTGTCCGCTCAAAAAGGTCAATCCTGTTGTAAGCATGAATGGTCCAGATCTTAAGTTTTCAGACTCTTACTATGTTGGAAATGACTGTATCTTCAAATCTATCATGGGTTGACCATCTTCTGTCAGCCACTTTAGTAGCTGCTCGTAAAATAAATTCGATCTCATCTAGAATATAATTCTCACCTCTGTGTTGGTGCTCTCCAATACGCTCGCGATAAAAGGGCGATTAGGCTCATAAATGACACATCCTTAACTTCAGACATACAGTCCCTTGAACATAGAAGGATCGCTTCAGTTCTTTCTTTGTATCACCAGTATTATAATATTTTGATATCATCTCTGGCCACCTTTGCTAGGAATACTCGGTTCGCTCATTCACATCATCAGTATGTAGGACAAATCTCAACTTGTACCAAACGGGCGCAATCCACATTCTTCTACACGGCTTCTAAACTTTGGAATGATCTCTCTAGTTCCTGTTTTCATCTCACTTACGATATGAAAACATCTAAAGTAGCGGTTCATAGGCATCTCTTGGTAATTCAATATCCCCCTATCCATTCTCCTAAGTGTTCCTGAGTGCTTAAGCACGGTAGGCCAAACTTAGCCTGTTCAGTACTACTATAAAAAAAAGAATCAAAAACAATAGATCATGAAGCTTTTAGAAAAAATATACAAAAAACGGGACTACAAATAAAGATAATGGCTTTGCTACTAAAAAAAAATGTTGCGTACTAGCTTGTTTGCAAAGAGAAAAAACATATGGATTGAAGGAGTACGAGATTGGTAAGGACTTTCAAAGAAGGTGAAGGAGCATGAAGAAAGCAGCGTTCATTTAAGTTATTGTGTTGTATTTATTTTATGGCATAAAATCAGATTGCTGATATATATCATATATTGAGTGTGAAATAAGAAAAGAAACCAGTACACGGCACAAAGTACTGGAAGTATTGTGAATGTCACTCTGTCATTAGCAGTTTCAAATTTAGCCTTTAGAGGCCATAAGGAACAATCAGGTGGCCCCAATAGTAAAAAATCTTTAGCGATCATTGATCTGTTAAATAAGTATGAAGTAATAATAAGTGATCCAGAGCTCTGAGAAGTATTTGGGTAACAAAATTCAAAACGAACTCATCTAGAGGCTATCACCAAAAGTTAACAATGCTATTTTCAAGCAAATTTAATCCGCCCAATGTTTATCCATAATAATGGACTCAATTCCGAACATAGGCAAAAAAACCAACGGAGTCAAATAATTAGATATATTTCTATTTCTGACAATACCAATAGCAGGCTGATACATTTAAGCATTAATAAAAGCTTTTGAGGATTAAACAAAGAGACGCAGAGACGCAGAGACGCAGAAACGCAGAAACGCAGAGACGCAGAGACGCAGAGACGCAGAGACGCAGAGACGCAGAGACGCAGAGACGCAGAGACGCAGAGACGCAGAGACGCAGAGACGCAGAGACGCAGAGACGCAGAGACGCAGAGACGCAGAGACGCAGAGACGCAGAGAGGCAAGAGACGCAGAGACCAGAACGCAGACGCAGAGACGCAGAGACGCAGAGACGCAGAACGCAGAGACGCAGAGACGCAGAGACGCAGAGACGCAGAGACGCAGAGACGCAGAACGCAGAACGCAGAGACGCAGAACGCAGAGACGCAGACACGCAGAACGCAGAACGCAGAACGCAAGAACGCAGAACGCAGAACGCAGACACGCAGAACGCAGACACGCAGACACGCAGACACGCAGACACGCAGACACGCAGACACGCAGACACGCAGACACGCAGACACGCAGACACGCAGACGCACGCAGACACGCACACACGCAGACACGCAGACACGCAGACACGCAGACACGCAGACACGCAGACACGCAGACACGCAGACTCGCAGACACGCAGACACGCAGACACGCAGACACGCAGACACGCAGACACGCAGACACGCAGACACGCAGACACGCAGACACGCAGACACGCAGACACGCAGACACGCAGACACGCAGACACGCAGACACGCAGACACGCAGACACGCAGACACGCAGACACGCAGACACGCAGACACGGCAGACACGCAGACACGCAGACACGCAGACACGCAGACACGCAGACACGCAGACACGCAGACACGCAACACGCAGAACGCAGACACGCAGACACGCAGACACGCAGACACGCAGACACGCAGACACGCAGACACGCAGACACGCAGACACGCAGACACGCAGACACGCAGACACGCAGACACGCAGACACGCAGACACGCAGACACGCAGACACGCAGACACGCAGACACGCAGACACGCAGACACGCAGACACGCAGACACGCAGACACGCAGACACGCAGACACGCAACACGCAGACACGCAGACACGCAGACACGCAGACACGCAGACACGCAGACACCGCAGGACACGCAGACACGCAGACACGCAGACACGCAGACACGCAGACACGCAGACACGCAGACACGCAGACACGCAGACACGCAGACACGCAGACACGCAGACACGCAGACACGCAGACACGCAGACACGCAGACACGCAGACACGCAGACACGCAGACACGCAGACACGCAGACACGCAGACACGCAGACACGCAGACACGCAGACACGCAGACACGCAGACGC